>JAMZRA010000006.1:2325819-2413561 GCA_024499935.1 Tyrophagus putrescentiae | reverse complement strand
AAAAGCGTCATCACTGGCAGCCAGTGAATCACATCTTTTTACTTGTTACTGCCTTGTCGTTTGCTTACGTGTACTTTCAGCCTTTTTCAAACTCAGTGCAACTCACTCTTTCACCACCACCACCAACTCATCCCTCTTCCCTCAGCCATCTTCTCTTCAGTGAACTGGTGAAGATGAAACAGAAGATGATCTTGACGTCGTTGTCCTTCAGCCTTCTCCTGCTGCTGGGCACTGCTGTCCCGAAGAGTGACCAGGAAGACAGCAAGGCAGCTCTTGCCGCGGTATGCTGACGTGTTTTATTTCCCGTCTCAAACTTACCACTGTTTTCTCCGACTAGGAACTGCTGACCAAGCTCAAGTCGAGTCAGGTGAAGGTCATCGCGGCGGGGCACGTCTCCGGTCAGCTGGCCCTCTTCATCAGCGGCTCAGGCAGCAAGACGGACTTCAGTGGCGGCTATCAGGTGACGGTGGGCAGCGACCCGGGCGATGGCCGATTCGATGTGGACAGTGTGGAGAAGCTGGCCGGCAAGTACTCGGGCTTCGGCAAGGCCACCGACAGCATGTTCCTCTGCAGCGACTCGGACAGCAGCAGCAGTCTCATCGCCATGGACAGCAGCAATGTGTGGGCGTTCAACCTGGCCGAGAACAAGTTAACCCAGTTAAATATTGATAATGATGCAATGCCAAGTTGCTTTAAAAGTGGAGAAATCTTTTTGCATCAAGCAAGCCCAAACATTACTACAAACTCAAATCAGGTGGAAACGTGAGTTTTTATGAATTTGTTGGTAAAACTATTGCCGAAGCAGGCGGTTGTGGACCCAATCCATCTTTGGGTCATCTCTGTGCCACTGGTAAAGGTGGTGATGCCAAAATCACCATCTCCTCCTCCTGCTCTGGATCGCCACCGTCGGACATCACCGCTGGTTACGTGGGCGACAGCAAGGCCTACCTCTTCGACGGCAGCAACGCCGTCTACTACTTTGACGCCTCCGTCTTCAAGCAGGGTGGCGGCCAGCAGTCGGTCAAACTGACCAAGGTCCCAAGCTCCCAGGCCTGGTTCACCCTTGCCTCCATCAGCACACCGGATCCACACAGTAAATCACCCTTCTTCTGAAAACCTTCTTTTTTCACATATTTTTCTCTTTTGTACAGAACTGAAAACCACCACTGAAGGCGGCGGCGGCGCTTCCGCCTACGACGATTGTCATTATCGTTTTCGTGGTGGTCCTTCTGCTGTGCATCGCCGCTGGCGTCACCGTCTACTGCAAGTACGGCAAGAAGGAAGACGGCGACGACAAGGGGAAAAAGGAAAAGAAGGAGAAGGACTCAAAGAGTGGCAGTCAAAAGTCAGGACAGAAGTCATCCAGCTCACAGGGAGAGAACAAGAAGAAGAAAAACACACCTTCAGCCAAAGGAAGCGGCGGCGGCCGTCCACAGCCGACCAAGAGCACCGTCAAGTCGAGTAAGCAGCAAAACACAAAAAATCACATTTTTTAGAACTTTTCAATCTCACCATTTTTTTCATGCAGAACCCAGCGGCGCCGGAAGCAGCGTGTCCAACCAGGGCGAGGAGGAGGGGGGCGTGTCCTCCAGTTCGGCGGAGGGCAGCTCTTCCAAGGCGAAAACCAAAACCGCCGCTTTGAAGGGCAAACGATCTTCAGTGAGCAATCGAGGCAAAATGGGCGGCGGCGGCGGCAGCAGCTCCAGCAGTCGAGGCCTCAAAAAGCTTCCAGGAGGAAAACTGCTGCTGAAGAAGAAGAACAAGATGGGGAAGAACAAGATGCGATCAGGCAAGGCAAAGAAAAGTTTGGGTGGGAAGACGGCCAAGAAGGTGAGCTCCGAGAAGAATCGCTCCCAGTCGAAGAAAACCGCTGGCCGCAGTCAGAGCCGTCGAGGCAGCAGCAGCAAAGGACGTGGAGTGCCGCCGGGGCTGCAGGCCGCCGACCTGAAGGACATGAAGTCGCTGGCCAATCTAGGCCTGGAGTCCACTTCCGCCGCAGCTGCTGCTGCAGAGCCGGAGGAATAGAAGTCCCACTTAAACACTCCCAAACTGCTTGGTAGCAATTTTTGACAACAGCACAGCGCAGCAACAGCAGCAGCAGCAACTTCCACAAAAGTTGCTGCAGGTGGTGGACTTTATTACTATCTTCTTTTTATTTTTCCTCCTCCTTTTCTCCTGGAGCACACATTCTTGTTCAGCAGCAACAGCAATGGCTAATCCTGTTTACTTTTGCAGGCAACTTTCTGCTGCTGCTGCTGGGGAGCTGCAGCTCACTTTCAGATGTTGTTGTAATCAGTTTTTGTCTTGTTTAATTCTCCTTCAACATTTTCCACTACCATTCTTACTAACACCACCACCACCACCACCACCACTGTGGCTGTCGCTTTTTGCTGAAATTCTATTTTTTCATTTTCATTTTTATTGTTAACATTAAAAAATTTTAAATAAAAACACTGTACTGCATTTTAGTTTTTCATGGTATTTTTGACTTTGAAAAAAATTGTTGCCATGATATAGGGTGCTTTATTGCAACTGACAAATTACGATAATTAGTTTAATTGCTCCCAAAAAAATTAAAATTGTATATAATTTTGCCTAAATTGTCCTGTTTTGCTAAAGAACTCTGTGTACTTTCTGTATTTGCATTTTTCAAGTACTAAAAATATTGATAGTTTACCAAAACTGCAGTAAAAACAAAGGTAAAGGCTCTAAACATAAACATGAACTTTCATTTTGCAGAATGTACCTCATTCAAGAAGAGACTTTTTAGTTTTTTTACAATGTAAAAACATGCTGCTTCAGCGCATTTTGCGGCTAGTCATTCACTTTCACTTCAGCCTGACGCTGCTTTGCACCGTTTCTATAAAACACTCCTTTCAAGTTGTGCTTCAAAACACTGAATCAAAACAGGTGATGATGGCCTCAACAAAAGGTTTTTTGCTGGCAATGAGGAAATTCCTCCTCCACAATCTCACCTTTTCCGAGCAAACTTTCTCAAAGCTGATGATGACCACTGAGAGGCCCTCTCCTTTTTGGAAGGCTTACAAAATTGCCCTGAACGTCTACTCACTCAGCTTCACTCTTCGTCTTCCGTTTATCAGTTTTATCTACCGATTTGGCAGTTCCTCAAACGAGGGCAAATCGCACAAGCTGGCCTACTTTGGGGTGGACCCTCTGGCGGAGTTCGCCTCTGCGGTGCTCCACCTGGACGACCCCAATATGGTCCTGGTGCTGGGAACGATGCCCATCTTCACCGTCTACATCGACTACCGACTGACCTTTGGTCGGGAGAAGGGGGCGACTACCTGGCGACTGTTGAACGATCTGGTGGTGGTCAACCGAAGACAGAAGTTGGCCTCAAGGTTTAAGGATAGTGGTGTTGAAAGTGGTGTGGAAAATGGTGTCGTACAAAAACAGCAGCAACAGCCCTGGTGGTACAAAAGGTGGTACCAAAAAGTACGCTCACTTTGGAGTGCTGAAGAGGAAACAGCAACTGCTTCTAAGGTTGAAACTGCGTTCACTACTAAACTGGCAGCTATGTTCAGCAGCCAAACCCGGTCCCGCCTGCTGGTAGTCTCCACCGTCACTGAGCTCCTATTTTCTAGTTTCTTCATTTTTGGAGGTAATGTTTTAATTTTAATTTTAAATATTAAAAAACCTAGAAATGACCAACATTTTTAGGAGTTCTAACCGCCTACGTCTGCCTCTACTACGGCCACCAGTCGACGGTGTACTTCAGTGGGCGGTGCCGAACAGGCGCAGGACCGGCCGTCGCCCTGGAGCTGTCCGCCGTGGGCGTCATCTGCACCGTCGGCAATCGGAACATTCTCTTTCTGGTGCACTGTCTGGTGGTAGGGCTCACCGCCATAAACGCCCACCTGCAAATACTGAAACGGCAGCTGCCCGTTCCAGAAAATAGCTCCAATAAAAATCAGTCTTGTAGAGCAGCTTCTTCGTGGTTCAGTCAGGCAGGCGGTGGGCAGCAGTGGACTGCAGTGGACCGCTTTCTGGCGGAAGGTACCGCCCTGCTCTGTTCGCTGATTCGCACCAACGCCGACGTTGTCTCGCCCCTTCTCTTCGCCACGCTCGCCTCCAACATTGGCTTCAACATCTACTTGACCGCTCTGCTGGTGTACGGCCGGGCGCCGCCCTTCGTTTCGAGCCTCTTCCTGGGCGCCGTCCTCTGCAACACCGTTCTCGCTCTGGCCCCTCTGGTGGCCCTCTTTTCCGCCTTTCACCGGGTGGACTACCTCTGTCGGCTGCAGATGAACATTAGCAGCAGCAGCAGCTTTGGTAAAAGTAGACGGGAGAGCACTGTCAGCACTGGCACTGGCACTGGCACTGGGAAAACTGAGCTAGTCAACACTTCTTCTTCTTCTTTGGCAGTTCCGCTACTGAGGACGAAGATCAAGCTGATGACGTACTACGAGGTGCTGCACACTGATGATCAGTTTGCCTTCACAGTAGGACCGCTGGGAAAGGTGACCACCTCGGCGGTTGTTCAGGTAAATCTGAATTTTTTTAAGTTAACAGTTTTTAATTATCTTTTTAAACATAAACATCTAGTTCATCCTCATCTACGGCGCCTACTTTATGACTGCGTCGCAGTTGATTTTAAATGTTTAATAAAACAGTTTTTGTTTGTTTATAAACAGCAGTTTTTATTTGAGCAGCAAATCACAAGTGTTTTTATTTTTGTTGTATTTATAAAGATTTCACATTGCAAATGGCAATAACAAAAAGTGAGTTTTTCAATTTCAGTATAGGAATTTTCCTAAGCACTGTACGACACCTGTTCCACCTTGTACACGCTGTGCTTTTCACCAGCATCATCAACGCCACTAATATTATTATTGCTATCACCAACACAAGTCACCACTTTATCACCTCATCCTCATCACCTTCATCACCCTTATTATCATCACCTCCTTCCACCTGATCAACTAGCTCACGGACGTACTTGGTGATCACCTGCGCATTCTTCTCGCTAATCTTTGCGCCAAACGTCTTTTGGCGATTTCGAGCAAACATCTCCTCAATAGAGAGGGCCGACGCCGGAACGGGCGGCCTGAACTTACGTCGAGTGCCGTAGAGAAAGTCAGGTCGCTGGTCGGCGGCGATGAACTGCTCGATGTTCTCCTCGTCAATCAGGTGAATCGTCTTGTGCTGATAGCCCCGGATGGCCATGATCCACGACTCGACCAGGCGGAGCATCCACCCTAGGGCCCAGGGAAAGCGGTGGATGAGAATGGACTTGACGATGCCCCGGTAGTGGTAGAAGCCGTTGAAGACGAAGCGCACCAGCTCGAAGTTGTAGTTCGTCCACCAGTCAAAGTCCTGAATGTCAATGACGACGGTGGCGCCGGCAAAGTCACCTCGCTCAAACTGCAGATCGAACTGCTCCATGAGGTACATGAAGCCATTTTTGATCAGCACATCAAACTGCGGCAGCTTTCGGTAGTACTTGACGCGGATGATAAAGAGCTGGTTCCCCTTCTGGTCGACGCCGTCGCAGAGAAAAGGGGCCACCTGGTAGAACTCCACGGGGATGACGTCCTCGAGGCGGGTGCGGACGAGGTGGTAGCACTTTCGAAAGTGGAAGGCCTCGATGAAGTATTTTAGCGCCTCTTCAAGCGGTTCGCCAGGCTTTATGCTGAGCAGCAGGCGGCGGAGGAGGACGTCGGGGAGGCGGTGTTTGGGGCGTTCGTCGAGGGGCACCTCCGGCGGGGTGATCCGACTGCGGACGTCCTCCAGGTCAAAGGCAGCTGAAGAACTGTTGTCATCCTTTTTCAGGTAATCGTAGATGAGCCGGCGAAGCGCCTCAATTGTCTCAAAGTCGATGGCGGTGTTTCGCAGGTCCATGATGGTGATTTTTAGTGTGTTGTCGTACAATCTGCCTTGTACACACGGTTGTCGTACAATTAAGAAACGATCAAGATCACTGGTACAGTTGTTGTCGCCGACTGATGACTGAAAGTGTTGTTTATTTGCTGACACTGTTTGTGTTGCACTTGATGAGGTTGATGAGGTTGATATGTTTGTTTGATTGCGATGGCAATGTTTGCTCTTGAAACTCTGAAGTTTTCTCTCTCACTGTGTTTGGATGCTGCTCTCCATCTCTTTCTCCATCTCAATCTCTTTCTGTTTTCTGCTCTCTGTTCTAACCTTTGAACGCTTCGCTGGCTTCACAGTGCAGCAGCAGCTGCTAGCTGATCAACAACAACAACAACATTAGCAACAGAAAGACAGGCATTTTTTCCCTTTTCCCTTTAACTTTCCTTGATGCCTCTAAAGAGGAGAAGAAAAGGAAAGAAAGAAAGTGAGAGAAGTAGAGAGAGATAAGCACTGGAAGTGCTACAGGACAAAAACACACACACACACACAGTTTACTGTACAGTACAACACACTTGTACTCATAAATAATTAGTCGTCCACAGGAGCGACAAGTGGTAATTTGGGTCAGAAGTTCAATAGCTTTCCTCTCGTGTTCAAGTTATAAGTGAACACTTCAGAAGTATCATTTTCTTCAATCTGCCACTGCCAATGTTAATTGAACAGTGGCGATTATTAAATGCCGAGCACACACACACACAGGCACAGGCACTGCTTGATCGCATCTCAAGTGATATTGATCGCTAAAAGTAGAAGAGAAAAAATGAGGGAAAAAATGAGGGAAAAAAGTGGAAAGTTTTTTTTGTTGTTTTAAGAAGCGTTTAAGAGCAGCGGATTAATTGGTAGGCAGCAAAGCTGGCAAATTAGCCAGCTTAATTTTTTGCAGTGCATTTGAAATTGCTGCTACAAATTTCTTGTTTAAGGCAAAAGTGCTTCGAACTTTTTAATTTTACATGTCTCTAATAGTTTCCACGCAAAACACTCTGTTAACTGCGTAGTAAAATGAAAAATGAAAATTCAGTGCAAGTAGGTGTTTGAAATTGTATTTATAAAAAATAAAAAAAAATTAATTTGTTACTTGTTTGAACATATGACAATAATTAATAAAATAAAATCAACTTTAAAATGACAAGTACAAAATGTTGTTCACATTATTTGCTGTATAATATGAAAAATAATTAAAAAATAATTTTATAATTAATTACATCAACCGGTGTTCCCAAGCAGCTTTATAGTCAACCATTCCGCTAACTGAAAATGGACACCGCTCATCAACTGCTGTTTGATACCACCTTTGCTCCGGATACCACCAATCTAGTGTCCACCGGTGAACGTCTTTGCTCCACAGCGCAAATTTTTCTAAAAAAACAAAGCAAAAACTGGCAGTTTTCATGACTACTCGAGAACGGCCACAATTTTTGAGAATAAAACAGAGCAAACCATAGAAAAAATAATCCTCAATCGTTTTTAGTTGATAGTTGGGGACGGCGTCTAAATTAAAAGTGGGCGCCACGTAGTGCATCAACGCGCGATAGGTGATAATGGGAACGATGCGAAACATGATCAACGCAATGTCCTCGGCCATTGCTAGGCCGGCCGCTTCCGGCGCCGTGACAATAGCCGGCCGCCACTCGAGGTAGTAGATCTGCCGACAAAGTTCAGTCACCTCTTCGTCACTTCCGGTGCAAAGGTTGAAGCGATCTTCAATGCCCAGACAGTAGCCTATGGTGCGCCAGAAATGCAGCATACAGTGGCGGTCGTAGGAAGACAGGCTGCCAAAACCGAGCTAGTACAGGAAAAAGAAATGAACATTTGTTAGGTAAAATCAAACCCCTATTTTTTAAATCATTACTATTTCAGGGAAAACCGTCGGCAGGCCCATAAAGGCAAACTGCGCCTGCGACATGCTCCACTGGCTCATCCACAGGTCGGTTGCCTTAAAGTGATTATCGTTTTTCTTGTTGTCATGACTGACCATCAAGGCCATGCCGCCGGCCAGGCCGTTCAGCCGACTGCTCACCTGGCGGTGCAGCCGTCGAATGGCCATCAGCGACCGATAGGAGGCGCTGTCCCGTTGGAAGGGGCTGCCGCCGGTGAACCACTGGCGAATGTGGACATTGGTGGAGAGGTAGCGCAGGAAGAGCGAGGACCGGGTGGCCGACTGCCCGGTGGCAATCAGCGGTGCCAGGCCCGAGTAGAGGGTGATGCCCAGCAGGAGGCCGTACAGCTGACTGATGCCGATGCTGAAGGGGCCAAATGTTGCCGGGAAACAAATAAAAAGGTAAAAAATGGTAAGCATGCCATCATCACCAGCAGTTGATTTTGCTTTTCCTACAACTACCACTTACAGTAGCACAACTTACACCGGACTGAACGTCTGATAGAGTTGCTGGGCGTGCCCGAAAGCCGCCGCATCGAACCACTCGGGCACAGTTCGAGGACTGTGCCACGGCGAGGTGCCCACTACCGAGGTGCCCTCTCTGCGAATGAAAGCTCGCCGAAAAGACACTTTATCAAAGGTGGACTGAGGTGGACAGCCGGAAGGTGGTGATGATGAAGAGGAAATGGAAGAGAAGAAGGGGAAGAAGAAGAAAAAGACATATTTGTAATGGTTGCTGTAGCTTCACTTGCTGTGATTAATGATTATCAATTACATAATGTTTTTTGTGTGCAGTTTGAAATATTAAATGCTTTTTTTGTTAATAAACAGATACAGGTGTTTGATTAATTGTGTTTTACAAAATGTTGTTTTAAAATTTTTTAAAATGTTTGTTGCGTCGGTAAAAAAATTTGTTTGTGATGATATAAATTTAGTGTTTTACGTTTTACATTTTACAAATGCTTTTAAAACGCACAAATTAATTTTGATTATTTAGCATTTTTAAATAATTTACCATTTTACACAAGAAACTGTTGAGATTAGCTGGAAAAATGTACAGTTTTTAATGATTAGTTTATCGGTTTTGCCGATAACAGTTTTGTTGCGTTTTGTCGGTTTCACCAAAAATGTATTTGCGTTTGTACACACAATCAATGAGCATAAAAAATATTTGTCAGTTATAATGTATGCAAGCTGACTTGTTAAATTTCATCATAAGTAATAGTTTTGTCCTGAGCTGTGTTGCTAATACAAGTATTTTTAGCAATTATGCTATTACTAAAACCTTACTTGTGTGAACAAAACTAAACAAAATAAAAACCAAATATTTTTGCGTTTGCATTTTTGTGTTTATTTGTAATTGTTTAATTGTTTTACAAATAAATTGATAACCGCCAAAAAATACAATTTGACGTAATTTAAAAATAACAACGTTTTAAATGACAGTAAATAACTTGCCAATCACTAGCAACCACTCTCTTATCAGGTGAAAGAGGTCAAAGGTGAACATGCCCACGTAATGGCCAACCCTGGATAAGCGGTAGAAAAGGCTTATCAACGGAAAACGTTTCCTCTCCCTCTCACAGCTCTGATAGGCCAGTGCGCACTGACCTTGACAGCGTTCAGGGCTGGCGGTGGCAAAAGTGGTCGTCCTGGTCGTGGCGATAATTTTCCAGCTTTTTTTAGATCTAATCTTGGATTTAACTTTAGCAGCACCAGTGCCACAAACGGCAACCCCCTCACCGCGGTTGAATGCCTGATAAAAGTGCTCAAGAAGATCTTCTTCATTAGAGGAAGATAGTAGGTTTAATGATGATGACGACGACTTTGAGCTTGGATAGTCGGCCCGCAGCAAACTGCCGACGCCGTCCAGACAGGCCTGCTCGCAGAAGATACGAGCCGTACAGCCTTTGGAGCCGAGTAAGACTGCTCCCAGCCAGGCCACCGCCTGAAATGCGTACTGTCGATTAGTCTGAATGTCATCACGGTCTGGGCAAAAATATAAAGAGATAGTTTAGCAAGCCAAAGTAGTGGCGGGCGGCTGTGTAGCTGTTGTCTGTCAGTTAGTTTAGGCTGATTTACCGATTATATTTTACCGTCAATCTCTGACGTGACTTGGCCACTGTCAACGTCCGTCTCCTCGGGCCCCGCTCGCTTCGCTCGCGAGACCCGAGGAGACGGACGTTGACACTGGCCAAGTCACGTCAGACCTCGCGGCCTTGAGGCGTGCACTGCTGAGGAACGCATATACGATCACTGTGTTAGGCTAACAACAAAACATTGGCTGATATCGCTCTGATATCCTACTTAGTCATAGGTCAAAGCATGATTGCAGTAAAAGACATTCAAGTTGGCCAAACTTTCTGCTGATGCCAGCAGATGGCGTCTGTAGGAAAACTTTGGACTCCCTTTTCTAGGGTCAATTTTGGTCCTACAACTCCCATCTTCGAACTCGACATACAACTTTGTACTAAGTCTCTCTGTTCCAAATTTCACGTTTCTACGATGTTTGGAACATAGCTAGAATTGAAAGTGTTAGGGAGAGACAGACAGACAGACAGACAGAACAGACAGACAGACAGACAGACAGGCAAAGTAATAAGCGGGCTTTTGCCCTACCGGGCCGCCCGCCAAAAAGTTGTTTTGGTTATTTAATTGTTAATTGTGGTGTGAATGAAACTAATTAATTTATTGTTTGCAACACTAAAATGCTTTTTTTAAAACAAAAGAATTTTTAGTATTGTCAATTGAACTTACAAGGTCCTTCTAAGGTGCAGAACACTGCAATTGAATGATTTTTCTTTGGACAGGTAATGGCTCGAATAAACGTTTTTTGATGATTGTTGGAAAAAATTTGGTCAAATAAAGTTTTTTGTGCAGGTGATGATGATAGTTGAGAGCTAAATTAAAATGTCAAATATTTAACTTTTTTGTGTTTTTGAGCTTACTTTTTATTTTTAGTAATCAAACGTTGCAATTCACAGTTTCGACCAGGCAACAACGACGGAAAAAGTTGATTAAATACTACAATGATTAGTGGAACTAAAATTAAGCTAATTAGACTAATGTTATAAATGTGCATTGCACAATGTCACAATCAAAAGTTTTAAAAATAAAAACAAATAAATACTGGTATTGTTGTTTATTGTTGATTTCATTGTAAAAATCATTTTTTATTTTTAGTGTTGCTAAAAATGTTTTATCAATGACTAGTTTAGTCGGAACTGTTGATAAAAGTTTGTATGTGCTAAAAATGATAAACAATTATTTAGTTTGACATTTCGACTATCATTGAACAATTGTAAACATTTTTTGTTGTTAACAATAAATAGCCTGACACTGTTTTTCAGGTTAACCATATACAAAATAGTGAAATACAAGGCAATTTTTTCTTATTCAAACAAAAACAACTTAAAATATAAAAAGCATTTAATTGGTTTAAGGAAAAACTAAATAAATTACTTTACACAGGTAATAGTCTGTATTTGTAATATTTTGATAAAAACTGGCAAAAAATGTCATAATTTGATAAACTTGATGACTTTTTAGGTTTTCTGCAACTTGAAACTTCTGGTGCAAATGTCAACTAAAACCAAAAAAATCGTATGACTTTTATAAATTTGCACCCTTGAACTAAAAAGCAAACACTTAGATTCGCATTTCAATCATAGTTTGAGTTTGAGCAAGGAAAACTTGAAATGGAAGAAATCGTATGATAATCTTATCTTCATGGACAGTGTAGTATCATTACTTAGGTTTGAAGTCAGAGCAAAATTTTTGTGTTGATTTAAAAAAAATTGAGCTAAAGCCAAATTTTATTACGCATCAACATTTTTTTGCCCAAAAAGGGACGGGAAGTTGTTTTCATTTTTAGCTAGTTTTAAAATTTTTAAAATGAAGTTTTGCAACACTTTTCTATTATTATGTGCACTGGCCACTCTTGCCATCGTCTCCTGTTCCATTGAGCTGCCGTCAATGCAAACCAACTGGCAGTCCTGTTCAAGTAAGCTACCAACACACAAATGTAACTTTTTAAACTTATTTTTAATTTATAATCAACAAGATGAACTGAAATCACCCGCCCTCTCTGACGACCTTGAGGTCTACTGTCCTACCTGTCCGGCGGTGAACGGCACCGAGACCAAGTGCCACCTGAAGAAGGGCACCCCAGTGACGATCATCATTCGCTTTAGTGAGTTTTATATTAAAAGCTATCATCTTAAACTTTATCATCAAGCTCATTAACATCAACAACAACTTATTGTTGTTCCGAAGGACCTCGAGTGAACGTCTCCAACCTCGAGCGAGTGATCATCGCCGAGTGCCCGCTCCGCTGGGAAAGAAGGTGGAGATGCCCTACGGGCCCCCGTTGAACCCCTGTCCCAATGTGACGTCGGCTGAACCTGGCGAAGGAACCGGAAGTGCCGGCTGCACCGAGGACGGGACGCTGCTGGCCGGCCACTGGTACACCTACGCCTCCACTTTTGACGTGCTGCAGTCATTTCCGGCCGTGGAGGACCTGGAGACGCGCCACCTGCTGCGAGTGAAACACGAGAAGCACCGAAAGCTGCGTCTGTACAAGAAGCACCCGGGCCCCACCGTTTACTGCATCATGGTGCCCAATATTTACGTTAGTGAATAGCTTTTTTTAATTAGTTTAAAAACGGTTTAAATTTTTTTTAATTAATTTAAATTTTATTAATTTTTGCTAAATATAAGCTGCTTTCCTTGTAAAAGTCATTGCTGCTAGTTCAAAAAAAGCCTGTTTGGATAGGGCAATTAGCGTGAACACCTAGTTCATTAATTGCCAGGTTAGTTAGTTAGTTTGTAGATAATTAATTATTATATGCAAAATAAATCATAAGTAAAAACTCTTGCTAGAGCTAGATTGTTGCATTATTCTGTGCGTTGACAAAACTGCAAAACAAAAAAAGCAGTAAATCTTGTTAAAAACTAATTTTTGAGAATTTGCCTTTTAACTTTCATTTTTATTTGTAAAATTAGTATTTTTAAATACATTTTCTTTTATTACTGAACATTCAAACATTAGAAAGGCACATTCACTCATTCAGCACAATTAGCATTTGGCTCAATTTACATTGTTTTCTGTTCATTAGTCTCAGAATAAATAACAGGCAACAAACAACCTAAAATACGACATTTTTTCAGCTTCTTTATTTATTATTCATCTCATTTACCTGCCACGACATTTTGTTGTTTTCAAAATTTTGCTCAAAAAAATTTAAAACATTTAAAAAATTATACACTTGTGCAAAACTGAAAAACCAGCAAAAAATGCTGCACACCAAAACGCTGCTTGACCTTGCTCAAGCGGTACGAGAACACTTTCAGGTCGTCTTCAATCAGCTTGATCCGGTTCAGCCATCTCAAAACTTATCAAAGAGTAGAAACAGTGTCAACAGCAAAAATTTGCTCCATGAAAATGTACAGCTAAACGCAAAGTTTTCACCTTATCAACCACAGTGGAACGGCCACTTTGCCTTTGCCTTTGCCGTCTTTGTCTACTCACTGGTGGACGTCAACTTTGGACTGCTGTACGAGGCGACCGGCCAGCTGACGCTGAAGCTGAGTGAACTACAAACCTCGCCGTACATCATCTTCCACCAGGTAGTCCCGCGGGTGCTCTGGGCGGAGACGGACAATCTGCTGCTGCTGAACGCGGCGACGACCACCACTCTCCTGGCGATTCTAGTCTTCAAGTCAAGGTGGCCAGAGAGGGCAAAGCTGTTCCTGAAGGAGCAAGGCGTGATAGTCGTTGATGGACAGGGTAAGCTTTTTGATAAAAATCCTAACATTTTTAAATTTTAATTTTTTTTTCAACACAGTTCTCTCTGAAGAGGAGTCAACTGCGATCATTAAATTTCGCCGTGACTGTCGCCGGCAGATCAAGCTGACGGCCATTGCCTTTCAGATCAACTTTTCCGCCTACACGTACTACTACATCTTCCACGTGAATCGACAGTACGTCCCAACGGTGAACTTCCACGTCGCCTCCGCCTACACTGTCGCCTTTCAGGCCCACTGGTTCTACGTCATTCTAAGTAATAACACTGTTTTTAAAAATATTTTTAAAAGTTATTTTTAACACTTTTTCAGCCTGCATGAACCTCATGAACTACGTCATCATGAGCAGCAAAAACCTCCGCATCCGCCAGAAGAAGCTGATCGGCGATCTTCACCGGCTGATTTCTGACCTGGATCAACAAAACACTGGAGTGTCAGCAAATCCTCAGCACCAACTGGAGACCAACTGGCGCCGGTATCTGCTCCTGCAGAAGCGGACTCTCCTCAAGATCTGCCACCAAATTCAGGGGACCAGCGCCTTTTGGCGGCCCCTGCTGACCGTCTTCTTTCCCCACTTCATTGCCGTACAGTGCTATCTGTTCTACCTGGCAGTCTTTGCCGGCCACCTGCCACCGTCCAGTACCTACCTCTACAAGCTGATCCTCGGTCAGTTTGTGCCCGCTTTCTTCTTTCTGCTGAATCAGTGCGCCGCCGTCGTTTCCAATAATGAAGCGCTGGAGCGAGCCTGTCGAGTGTACTACGTTAAATTGGCTTTCTCTGGAGCAGCTGCTGATAAGAGGAGAGGTCGCCGCCTGCGATGGCGGTGAAGCTGTTGAAGGTTCTATTGTGAATTTTACTTTTTAAAGTGTAAAGTTAAAAATGTGTTTAATTTTTTTTGTGTTAGGCTCAAACGCTGCAGTGCTCTCGACGACTGTACGGCTTCTCCTTCAAGGTGGCCACCAGCTTTCGCATCACCTCAAAGTCTTTTCATGTGGTAATTTATGTTAATTGACATTTGATAAACGTAAAATTATATTAACCAGATTTTATTTAAATTAGATTATAATGTACATGACCACCTTCTTCATGGCTGCCTACAAGACTGATAAAGTGATTCATTAGTTAAACTTAATTTACTGTACAACAAAATCTCAAAAAAAAATAAAATTGCACGTTTTAAAAATTAGAGGTATTTTCTCATCATGAGAAAATCTTTTTCCGTACTTTATTTAAACTAATATAGCAAACAGTCATAAAATTTTAAAACATTGCGTTGGTAATCATCATCATCATCAACATCACTAAAAAGTAATCATTTATCAGCAATCAAGTTTATTTGTGGGTTGATTTGTGAATTAATATAAAAAGAGTGCAATTTTGTCGTTTAGGAGCACCCAAAAAATTAACTTATCTTTCATTTTTAAAAATAAAAAAATTAAAACTTAAAATGGCACTCAAACAGCTCGTCCTCATTTTCCTCCTAATTACAATGCTTGGACTTTCCACCGGAACTCCATTGAAGGTTTCCTTACAACATTCCCTAGCTTCAAAGCTTTCCTGTACAACCACCTCTGACTGCCTGCACGTCACCGGTCCCCTGTCGAGCTGCTTCCGAGGCGCCTGCATCTGCCAGATTGGCGCCCGATTCGACCCGGTGAGGAGTCACTGTCAAAAAATCCGCTGCTCTTCAAATGCCGACTGTACGGCGGTGCTCCTCAACACCAGCTGCTCGGTGGAAAAGCGGGAGTGCCACTGTCGGCTGGGCACACACGTCGACCTCAGTTCGCAAACCTGTCCCCTTAGTGGCTACCACATTTGAATGCTTTTGTTTATTTAGTCAAAACAAAATGTAAAGTTGATGATGATGTGATGATGATGACGATGACGATGAGATTACTCAAATAAAAAATGCTTTAAAAGCAAACCTTTTTACTACACTCGTCGCTCGACCTTCATCGGCAGCGAGTTGATGGCCAGAATGAGCGAGCCCTTGTTGAAGACCAGCGGAACGGGCGTCTCCGGTGTGGGGCTGAAGCGGAAGAGGGGCACAATCTTCGCCAGACAGAGCTTAATCTCCTGGTAGGCGAATCGCATGCCGACGCCTGCAAAAAGAAAAAAAAGAAGCAGATTAAATTACTCTGTTGTTATCAAGAAAAATCCCTGACGACCCGAGACCCACAATTCCTCGGCCCTCCTCCGAAGGGCAGGTAGGTGTACGGGACCAGCTTGGCCTTGTTCTCCGGCATAAAGCGGTCCGGGTTGTACCGCTCCGGTTCGGGGTAAAAGTCGGCGCAGTGGTGCACGGCGTAGGTGGGCACCTGAATCATCTGGCCTTTCTTCAGGGTAATCCCGCCCAGGTCGTAGGCTCCCCCGGGAACGTCGCCGCCCAGGCGACGGTCCAGTCGGGCAACCGGTGGGTACTTGCGCAGCGCCTCCTTAATTACCGCCTCCAGGTAGGGAATCTTCCCGTTCACCGTCTCGTAGTACTCCTCCTGGTGCTCGGGTCCTTGAAGACCGGCCAGGGAGGACTCCAGCTCCGTCTTGAGGCGTTCCTGGATCTCGGGGTTCAGCGCCAGCTCGTAGATGATGTTGGTGATTGTCTGAAAAAAAAAGAAAAAATTGCTTGATAAGTTTTTGAAACTAAAAATGCTGATCAACATTGCATTACCGTTGCTGTCGTCTCAAAACCTAATAGATTTAAAAAGTAAAAAAAATTTAAAAAATTTTCAAACAAAAAATGTTCAATTTTTACCTGCTACAAAGAAGATCATACACTGGGCAATGATCTCCAGATCGTTTAGGGTTTTTTTGCTGTTGTTCTTTTCAGCTGTTCCATTTGACTCAGAAGGTGCACTTGTGCTAGTTTCTGTCAATAATACAAATGATAAGTTTAATTGCCAATCATCTCTCTTTTTTAGTCAAGCTCACCTTCCTCCATGGTGGCCGTCAGCTTATCATAGCCGCCGCCCTTCAGCTCATCCTCGTAGACGTACGAGTCAATCAGCAGCTGCACAAGGTCGTTTCGCTTTTGGACCACTTTAGAACTTTCATTTAAACTTGCCGATTTCCGCTGCTCCACAATGGTCTGCGTCAGATTGCGAAAGTAGTTGAAGCTGTCGGCGGGAAACATCAACCGCAGGTTGAAGAAGTGATTCACCGCCTTGGGCATGGTGAACATGAAGACGAGTTTGAAGAGGCTCGAGCGAAAGAAGTTCATGCCGTGGTAGACGAAGGGGCTCTTCTCACTGCGGTCATCATTGGCGCTCGTCTCCGTGGCAAAGGACGTGGTCGCTATGACGTCGATGGTGAAGCCGGCAATTACCTGTCAAAAAGGATTAAAATTTAGAATTTTAGAGCCATCTTAAAAAAATAACCAACTTTACCTCCTTGGTGTCCATCACCGCGCCGCCCTCCTCCTTCTCCACCAGCTTATCAAGGTACCGCACCAGACTTTGGACGCACTTGCTCATCATGCCGTTCATGCCGCGAAGCTTTCCCGAGGTGAACGTCGGCGAGGTGATGCTTCGAATCTAACAATTATTTACAAAACATTAAAATAGGTTCAAGGTTATCAAAAAACACCTTCATTACCTTCTTCCAGGCGTCATTCTCCGAGAGAAAGAGGTTCTTATTCCAAATTTCATGATCAAAGCGCATCTCTCGGCGGTTGATAAAGTAGTGAAAGTCGGAGATGAGCACCTGCTTGATCAGCGTCGGCTCGGCGATGGTCAGCACCGGGGCGAGGCCAATGTAGTTGCCGTACACTTTGCCGTACCTTTGCAACCAGATCATCTCCATCTTCGGGCCTGCTCGAAAGAGGTCGACGATGTTGCCAAAGAGGAACCAGGGGGCCGGGCCGGGAACGCCCTTTCGGGCCCAGTAGCCCTGCCGGTGGCGGACGTAGCTATTAAAATGTGGGAATGAAAATGATAGTAAATTTTTAATCAACATTTTAAAAACCACAATTTTAAAAACTTTTAAAAAAATGGCTTACAAGTACAGCCCAAACAAAACCGGTGACAGGTAAAGAAGAACTGTTGACCAGCTCATTCTGAAAAATTTGTTTAATTTTTTTGTGGTGTTCAAGAAAAGTTAAAAACTTCAGTTGCATAAAATCGAGAGCTTTATTTATATAAAAAATCACTTTTTAGGACTTTTTTCAACCTTAAAAAATACATGCACACAAAAAGTGCAGTGGTTTAGCTGATTACGTGCTGTCTTTCAAGTTGCTTATCAATAGACCACCAAAACAAGAGAAAAGTGGTTTGTACATTCGGACAAATGTTGTTCACTTTTGATTCATTTTTTACCAAAATAAACCAGTCTTTTCTTTTTTTAATGTCTGTGTGATTAGCTTGTATTTACAAGGTTTTTTTACATTGCCCGCATTTCAATCGCATCATGTGCCAGCCAACCTAAATGATAAACTATTTGTTTTGGCAAAATGTTCTCACCAGACACCAATGAATGGAAAGTGATTGTACTGAAAGGACGTTTTTAATGTTTTTTTTGTTAAAAAATTTTATTTAATAAATGGCATTTGATTGTTTTAAATGGTTAAAATAATGTTTAAAAATAACCAAAACGGTTTTTAAAACAGTCAAGATTAATTACCTTTTTATCTTACAAAAGTTACAATTTTATTTCATTTTTATTTATGAGTGTGTTTAGTGTGCATAACTTTAAAATTTATTGCATTTATGCCAAACTATACCTAGAAACAGTTAACAAATTTAAAAATAAAAAGCATTTAGCATTGACTTACACAAAAGTGAATACCAAGATAATTATTCACGTTAAAATTCTTTAAATTTACTTTATTTACTGATCTGTTTCAAATATAACTCCAAAATGTTTATCAGCGTTAAAAAGTTATCAATGCTGTTCAGCAGAAGCTCAATCAAAAACTATTTCAAAACGCAGGTCGCCTTTCACCGGCTTATTTTTAGCAGGGTATTAGACCCGTTCTTTAGCCAAACTGACGCGTTATCGTTCTCATCCCAATCCCATTCTCTTTATTCTAATTTTCCTCTGCTCACCAACTCTATTTTCATTCCCATCTGGCTCATCTTCGCCTTCCTCACACTGTACTCCTTCTACGGCCTTGATCCGAACTTCACCCTCAGTCGAGACCTCCTATCAGCGGACTACTACATGAACAGTCCGACTATTTACTATCACCAGGCGCACGCCAAGCAGAAACATGGCGTCATCGAGGTGATACTGATCGCCAGCTTCCTCACCATCCACCTCAACTATCTGGCCTTCATTCTGCTGGTCGATTTTGAGGATAAACCCCGGCCAACTTTGGGCAAGCAGTTCAGTGATAAGAGGTGCACTAAAGATACTGATTCGGAACGTCTAAAGAGAGCTCAGGCAAAGGGCAGCCGGGTGCTGCGCTCCAACTTGCGCTTTTTCTATCTCTACTACATTATTTTCACCGGTAAATCAGTGCAAGCAAATGGTCAATTTGTTCTTAACTGCCGAAATGTGCTCTTCTGGGTTGTTCTTCACCCGGTGGGCGTTGCTTACTACGTTTGGAGTAAGTGCTTGGTGCTAATTAAATTTCAAATGTTTTAAAAAAACTTTAAATTTTTTTAGACACTATGCTGCCAATTAGCGCCGCCGTTTGCGCCAAATTGCTCCAACTGGAACAAAAATCACTGCTGAATAAATTTAAAAACCTAAACGAGTTTAGCCTAAAAACTCATAATTTCAAAATTCTAAGAGAGAAAACAGAAGAAGAAGATCATCTTCAACTTCTTTAACAGATAGCCTTTCTGAATCCTGGCCTCAGTATCTCCGCTTAAACTTTTCTCTGCTAGAAAACTGTAAAAAAGTAGAATCTTACGCTCGATTCTGGAGCTTTCAAATGAGCGTCGCCTTTGTGGCGCAGATCTTCAAGATGTGTTACGAGGTCTTTGCACTGATGCGCTTTGGTCACTCAATGAACGGCCTGCAAAAGTTCTACTTTATTGTTTACCCAGCCTACTACACTGCGATCATGCTCTGGTATGTGGGGCACTGTACACAGCTGGACCGGGTCAATGAAGAAATTTCCAAACAGTGTTTAAAATATCATAATCGCGAGTTTTCAAAAAGCGGTCCATCTGAAAGCTGCTTAAAACTTCCGCTGACCTGCAAACTAAAAGCGGAGCTCTTTGCCCAAAATGGGCGTCTGAGGCTACGTGCTGAAGCTGTTTGCCGGCTATCGGGTCAACTCAAACACCTTGGTTGAGGTAATTTGAGGGTTATTAAAATTTTAAAACACATTTTTTAAAACACATTTAAACATCTTACCTGCAGGTGATTGGCTACGTGGCGGTGCTTTTTCTTAAAATCGTTGAGCAGAATCAGGAGAATAAGCAGTAAAGAATGTGTTTGATGATGATGATGATGATGATATGAATTCAAAACAAAAAGAAAATATAAAAACACAAAAACCAAATAACAGCAACAAAAAAGTGACAACAACAAACTTTTAAACAAGAAAAAAATTGTTCATCTCTTCAAAAGTGCAAATTTTCAAAAAATGTCAAAAAAATGTTTTGTTTTTATTATTTATTTACAGCAAAAAAACTTATAATAATAAACTTTCAACACTGTGTTTGCGCACTTTTCGCTTCCAGAAAAAAACTCCCCTACAGCGACTCAAAGACGTCAAAGATGTAGGAGATGGGCGTCTCGCGGAGGTTCTTATTCTTCGTCTTGGGCAGCTCCTCGATCAGCTTGCCGCACTGGCGTCATTGTCCTCGTAGCGGGCGCAGATGAGGTTCATCGAGTCGACCGTGGACTTGTGGATCAGCTGCCGTAGCCCTCCTTGGCGTCGGCGTCACAGCCCTTGGTCTTGGCCCAGGCTCGTTTCATGCACTTGATCCAGGAGTAGTACTGAAAAGGGGAAAATTAGAACAAAGATAAAAACTTTTAAAATAAATCTCTCTAGAATAATAATCTCGAACCTTGCAGCAGACAATCGGCACGCGGCTCTCACATTGGCCACCTTCCGGGTGTTGGCCATCTCGTTGATCATCGTGTCCCAGCACTTCTTCGTCTCCGGCTTCGCCTCGTTGCCGCACTTTGCCCAGCGGATAAAGTCCTCGCGCTTTTTGCCATTCTTCGAGCAGAAGGGCTTGTTGACGCGGTCGACGTTGAAGATCTGCAGGTTGAGGAGGGTTTGCGAGGTGCCCGTCAGACAGCGGTCGCCGTAGTCCTTGCTGAACTCCTTGTTGGCGACGATGGCTCTGAATAAAGAATTGTCAATTTTTTTTTTAAATTTTTTAATTTAGGTTTTAAAGTTTAAAAATTACCTGCAGTATTTAGTCAGCTTTTGCTGTGTGGTGGGCAGCTTCACCCGTTCACTGCCGAAGAAGCCGTAGGCTCGCACAAAGCTGCCCTCAAAGGCGTCAATAGAGCAGTTGGCCGCTTTGGTGTACTGAGCCAGGCTCTGCTCTGCCGACCACAAACTCACCACCAGAAAAAATGATGCACTCAGGAGCAATCTCATTTTTGAAGTAAAAAAATGTGTATTGAACTTGATATTCACTGCAAAAAACTTGAACGATAACAGGTGCTCTTCCTTTTATATAGACAGAAAGGTGAGAAGGGTTGAGAAGATTTTTAATGAGAAAACAAAATAAGAGGGTACCTCAACAAAAACAGGTTGTTGCTTTTTATGAGTGTGCACTTTTGAAATGTCGGTGTTATTTTAAAGCAGATTTTATAAGTATCAGCAGCAGCAGCAGCAGCATTAAAGGTCAATGTTTACGTGAGGCGATGTGTGGTGCCCGGCGGCAATAATGTTGCTGTCGTTTGGACTTTGTTGCAATGAGTTGAGTGTAGTTGAGAGGGAAACCCGAGGTGAGTGCACAGCAGTGGAAGCACAAAACTAGATTATTTTCATTAGCTCAACTGGAGAAAAGTGAGAGAGAGAGAGAGAGAGAGAGAGAGAGAGAGAAAACGATTGATTTATTTTCATTATTTAGTGGCGGTGATTACTCGCAGATAGAGAGAGAGAGAGAGAGAGAGAGAGAGAGAGAGAGAGAGAGAAAAGCAGACAGGAAATAATATATGTGATTAAAACTGAAAATGAACTCACAAAAAATAATATTTGCAGGAAAAACTGGTTGTGTGTGTGTGCGTTTGCGATAACAAAATGCAATACCCTCTTTTAATAGATTTTTTTTGTGTTGAAATATTGAAAAAACAGATCACAGTAAAAGTATGCTCAATGCTTATGTTAATAAAACAAGTTAAAAATATTGCATCAAAAAAAGTAGTAGAAACACACTTGATCAGCACTGACAATTAGTAAAGCTAGAAAGCTCAAAAACTAAAAGACTTTCATTTAGCGTGCAGAGTATTTATAATTTGGTAGTCTTTAAAACATTTTTTACTTTTCTTTTAATTATGATGATGCACTTGAAGAAAAAGGTAAAGAAAAAGGTTAATTAATGAGCAGCGTTGCAACCCTCAGTCGTATGCTCAGTCTTTTGTTTTCGTCTGCACCTTTCTTTGTTCTTCTTTTTAACTTTTTTTCCATTACTAATGAGTACTTTGTAAGTTGCTTAGGCTTGTACTGCAAAAAAACAAGTGCAAGTGCTTTTCCACACAAGGATTTACCATACTGAGGAACTCGGTGAAGCAACACTAATTGTTATTGTTCTCTCTAGAAGCTTCACTTCACTTGTTGCTGATGACGTCTTTTTAATCATCATAAGGTAAAGGAAAAACACTAATAACTAGAAAAATAGGCACAATTTACTATTTACAAAAAACTAAACAACAACAAAATTTAAAGTCTAACAAAAAGGACATTTATCACAGCAGCCGGCCAGTGTCTCGGTAGATGAGCAGCTTGACCAGGATGAACGCCCCTAAAGAGGTGGAAACAAAACCAGCCTCAATGAGGAAGAGCATCGTCGGGTGGGCGTTAAAAGTTTGTCCAAGAATAAAAGGAACCACCAGGGAAAGCAGGCCGGCCAAGAAGGAGTAAATGGAGCAGATTCGATTTGACAGGCGAAGGTGGCGCTCGGTGAAGGCCAAAATCGCCGGCCACATTGCGCTCAGGCCGTAACCTGAGACAAAAAGATAGAAAACTTTAGATAAGAAAGATCAAACTTTAAAAACTTTTTTAGCTCAACCTAAAATGGCACTGCCCACGGTGATCACCAGCTGACTGTTTCGCCCGAGGAAGATGGTCACAAAGCCAATCACCATCGTCAGGTAGTGGTAGCTGATGATGGTGTCCGGCGACAGCTTGGCGGCGATGAAGGTCGTCGTCAGGCGGCCCAGCGTGTAGGTGGCCGAGACGATCGACTGCATGTGCGTGGCCGTCGTGGCGTCCAGACCTATCTCCAGGTACTGGTACATGGTGGTGCTGAAGTTGAACCAGCCCAGCTCGATGGTGCTGTAGGCGGCTAGGCAAATGCCACAAAGAGCGACTTTGAGGAGACGATTGGGAACGGCGGATTCATCGACCACTTCTTCTACTTCTTCTAAGACCGCCTTTTCAGGCTTTTCACACTCAAAGTTTTCACTTGAAGAGGGTGAAGAGGCTTCGCCCATTGGCCGGTAACGGCAGAAGAGAAAGAGCAGCAGCAGAGAGGTGGTGACTAAATAAATAAAGAAAAAAAATTAATTAAAAACCTGATTTATAAAAAGTTAAAAAGTTGGTACTCACTGGCAGCGGGCAACACCCCCGTCACGATGAAGGGCACCGTCAGCGAGTGCACCCGATCGGCGGCGGTGATATTCCGCCCGGTTTGCCCGTCAAAGGTCTTCTCCCCCTGAACAAAAGGTCCGGCGAGGAGCGGCGCGAGCACCGTACCGCCGCCGTACATGAACTGCATGAACTGCAGCGGGCCGGCGTTGCCCACCGGGAAGATCTCCACCATCCAAAAACCGCTGCAAAAACAACAAAATACTTTTAAATTAAAATCCCATTCAAAAGTTTTAAAATCTATTTCTCCTACCTCGCCGCATCCCAAGCGCCGCTGGCAATGCCACAGAGCACAAAAGCTGCTAGGGTAATCCAGAACTGCCTATAGTGGGGCGTCAGCGCCGAGGTGACGCCCATGATGAGAATGAAGACGGCCAGGGCGAGCTGCCGATTGATCCACCGGTAGAGCCAGCCGAAAAGCGAGCCCAGCAGGTAGCCCACCTGGACGGCCACGGTGAAGTAGGAGCTGGTGTTGATGGAGACGCCGTAGATGAAGCGCAGGTCCACCTGGACGGCGCCGAGGATGTTGGCGACGATTCCCTAACAGTAAATAAAAAAAGTACTTTCAGTAAATAGTAAATTAAATTACTCAATAAAATAAAAGTGATAGCTTTGTTTACATAGGCAAAGTGCGTCGCCAGGATGATGCTTGCGTAGAAGATGTTTCGCTTGTTGTCCATCAGCTGTTGCTTTAGCTTTGATGCCATTTTTTTTTTGATAAGTTTTCTTTTTAGTTCTTAAAAAAGGGGAAGCTCATTTGTGTTCACAGATTTTGGTGCTAATTTTTTGTTTATATGCAAAATATGTTTTATGAGTTTTGCTGATGATCAACTCTGACTGACTGACTGACTGACCAAGAAAAGGTTTCCTAAACACACGTTGCATCGTGTGTTTGTTAAACCAAAATGATACACAAAGTACACAAAATGCGCGCACAAATTGCACTTATTCTTCTTTCCTTTTTTTCTCACAATGATTTGATAAATCTCAACGACATCATCCTCATCCTCATCAGCAGCAGCATCACATTTTTAAACGTGATTAAGCTTTTTGGGGCTTTAAAGTGATAATCTCTCATTAATGAAAATGTCATTGAGAGATGTGTGTGGGGTAAGTGTAAATGTAAATAAAATGTGCTGGTAATCAGTTACTATCAAAAAGTTGAGTAATTGACAGTGCACACAGTACAGGTGACTGTAACCAATGGGTCACTGAAACGTGAGATTAAAAGCAAATCAAAACATTCTTATTGTAAAAACTAAACGACGTCATCTTTAGCTGATTCAGCTTTTATTTGCTGCCTTTGAGAAACCCATATTTAGGGCATTCTTCTTTATGAGGATTTTCTTTATTATGACATTGTTAATAATTTAATAAAAGAAAATAAAACACTGAATATTAGTAATCTTCTTTTTTTCTGGACACTAATACTGTGTACTCACTTGAGATGCACTTGTCAAAACAAAAACATATTTTTTGAGAAAATACATGTAATTCTCTTTTTCGCGTATTTAAACAACTTCTTTTTGCACATCAAACAAAACTAAAAATACCTTTCACTAATACACTTTTTTTCTAAGCACACAAAAAAACATTTCAGCAACAACTGACTGCCTCCTTTACACGTCGGCGCACTTTCTGAAAGTCATTCTAAAAAAGAGTAAAAGTTACAAAAATTAAATCACACTTTAATTATTTTTTCACTTTTGTTCACTTTACCTTGAAAGCTCGACTCATAAAGCTGTACACGAAGGGATTAACTTTGGGAAACAGCAAAACAGAAGAAAAAACATTTTTTTAATGATGTTTTTAAGCAAACAAGCAAAAAATTTTACGAAAAAAAGGCTTACCAAAGCTGTTGGCCATGGCCAGCCAGTGACAGGCAATGTAGGAGTAGAGGGTGAGGTAGAAGGTCTGCTGGCTGCAGAAGGCGATCACCCGAAAGTGTCGCAGCAGCTGAAAGAGCTTCACCGGCGTCCAGCAGAGGGCGTACAGCAGCAGCACGGTGATGAGCATTTTTACCGTCTACGAAAAAGAAAAAATTGAAAAAAAACAAAATTTAAACAGGTTTTAAAGCAACTGTTTTTGTTATCTACCCTTGATCGTTGGTCAATTGCGCTGGAGGAGCTCTGAGTTGCGTAGGAGAAGCTGGCAAAGGCTGGCTGCTGCTGCTTGGAGGAGTAGTTGAACAGCGTTGAGGAGCTCTGAAGCGGCAGCTCCTGATCGAGGTTTTTCTAGGCAGCAAAAAGGTTGAAATAAAGTAAAATTTGAACTTTTTATCATCCCATATCATCCCTTATCATCGTTTTACCCTTTCCACGAAAATCCACGCACACCGGTGACTGTCGGGCGAGGTGAACTGCCGAGCAATGAAGTGAGTACTGCTTCCATTATTAACTTTATTTTCATTCCCTCTTCTTCTCAGTTTGAGGACAATGGTCGCATAGGCGGCGCTCATGATCAGCAGCGGCAGCAGGTAGGTAAGGACCAGATTACCGAAAAAAAAAATTTAACCAAAACCGTGAACTAACTCCATTTCCTTTTCCTCCGTTGATAAACACCGTACACTGCTGGTAAAGTGACCCGTCCACCCGGAAGCTGGTGACCGAGGTGTGGACGGCGGGCACTGCTGCATACGCGGCTCCAACCGCCCAAACAGCCCCCAGCAGGCGGCGATTGTGCGTCTTGATCCAGCTGGCCGGCGGGGAGAGCGGGTGCAGCGTTAGAAAGTACCTGGGAAAAAGTTGTTTTTAATTGAAAGTTACAAAAAAAATTATCAAAAAACAGTAATTTACCGCTCCACGCTGATCAGCGTCAGCGTCGCGGAGGTGACCGCTGCGCTGAGCAGCTGGCCGTACTGCGCCAGCGGACAGAGAAAGTGGGCGTACGGCCACCGGCCCAGCACCAGGTTTGCATAGGAGAAGGGCATGCTGGTGAGGGCGAGGCTGTTGAGGCAGTTGCGGATGTTCCGAAAGGGCGTCGACGTGGTCGCCGGGAAAGAAAGGGAAAAAACTAAAGTCGACCTTTTGCTAGATGAACTTTTCGCCCTCATTGAGTTTTTGCTTCCGCTGCAGTGGACGACGATGACCAGGACGTTGCCCGCTACTGAAACAAAGGCGGTGACCCAGTAGAGGGCGCCAATTAGGAGTTGAAGTTCGACCTGGGGCACTGGCTCCACAGTTGGCGGGTGGTAGCAACTGCTGCTGGTGGAAGTGTTTGATGACATGATGATAAGTTTGGTAATTTGTCAACAATAACAGTTTTGCATTGCATACAACATTAACGTTTGTCCGGATGAGGTGACAAAAACAGCAAACAAATACTAATGATGAGGTGACACAGAAAAGCCGCTTAGCCCGCTGATCAGATCTGATGATGCCTGTTTGGTGCCCTGGAGAGGACTGCCACCACCACCACAATATCAAGGCTTCTTTTGAGGGCAAACTCTTCTACATCATCATCATTTCCATTCTTTTGGTCTAGCAAAGAGGATGAATAAAATAGAGAGTAGATTTTCCCGGAAAAAGCCGACAACGATGCTCTTGAAAGTGATATCAAATGGAATCAGTACGAGTGAAAGTGGAGGCAATTTGGTGCTATATAATTTGGCCTGTTTGCACAATTGTACTGTGTGCTCTCAATTAAGAGCACAAGTCGTTGTACAATAGTTAGACTGCCGTACAAACTGTACAGCGGCAGCAAATTGGTGGGTGATCTTGAAACACACAAAGAATTTTAAAATGGACACAGTTCTCTGCTAAATTAAGTTAATTCCAAATGTGCTGACAGTGGTAAAATGTTTAACTTTTTAACTTGGTCGTCCCTAAAACGACCGACAATAAATAAAACATTTTCTTTTACTTTAAAATTGCATATGTCATTTTGAAAAATCTTTTAAATACAAATTTTCATAAATGTTAAAATGGTAATATTTTGCTGCAAATAAGAAAAACAAGTGTAAATAGCAATTATTTTGTTTTGCCAAAACAAATGTACTGATAATGTTATGTGTTTTTTCTTTTTAAAATATTTAAATTGAGTGAAACTAGCTTTGAAATGCATTTTTACAACAAAAACCTAATTTAAAATTTTTTGTTTAAATTGCTAAACTACACAATAAACTCAAATGCACAAAATAAATAATTTAGTACATAAGCACACAAGTTTATACAGTTTAAAAACAATGTCAACATCAGGTCAAATTTTTACTATTATTATTTATTTAAAACATAACTTTAATCTAGAAATGTTTTTAGCTCATTATATTTGTTATAATTAACTAATTAGCTTTCATAATATATTTGGTGATGATGATAAAAAAAGGAAACCTCAAAGTTCACATTTTGGTCAATATCGTTTGCTTTTGTTTGCTGCTATAACCAGACAATGGAAAGTTTTTGCACTGACCATCTGTGGGTTAGCAGGGCTTATTACGTAAATCAAGTGCAGCAGTTATGTTTTGCCAATACATTTTTTTTAGATTTGCTCTCAATAGCAGAGAAAGAAAGAGAACAAGAAAACTAAAATAAAGCCCTAGTGTGTAAACTAATCAGCTTTATTGAATGAAACAAACCAAAAGTCGCATCAGGACAATGTATAAAACTGCCTCGTAATAGTGCTAATCAACTATCTTTTTTATTCAATTAGTGTATAAAATTTGAACTGTTTTTTATTAGCAAAAATTTTTTTTAAAAATATAATTATTTAAATTAAGTTCAATGATGACTCCACAAGACTTCAGCTCAACTACTGTCACCATTGCATTTGCATATTTTTTCCTCATCATCATTGGACAAACGGGTAAAAAAAGTAGAAGAAGAAGAAGAGGCTGTTACACTGTTGACAATTTGCTTCTTCTGAATCAGTTTTAACACAAATTTGTACACAGCAAACACATTTTTTATAAACGTTGAAAACTGAAACCAAATTGAATTTGTAATATTTGTTTACCTTTTAATCTATTCAGCAGCGGCCAACGGCAATAAGGACGACTGGAGCTACCACGGTATGAACAAACATAGAATTTTTTAAATGCAAATTCATGTTTGTTTAAAACAGGTTTTAAACAAAATTTACATTTACAACTTTTTTTGCTGTAGACCAAGAGCGGTGGCCCGAAGAGTGGCCTGAGTGCGGCGGACGGCAGCAAAGTCCGGTCAACATTGACACTCGCCTGGCGGCCTACTACAACTATTACGCCTAGGTCACCTAAAAGCTCGCCAGTTCAATTCACCAGCTACGACCTTCCGCTGGAGGGCTTCACCATTCGAAACAATGGCCACACGATAGCCTTCAGCTATGAGAAAAAGAGCAACCGAAATCAGAACTCAGAACCTCGACCAGCCATCACCGGCTCTCTGCTCAAGTGGAACGCCTTTGTCCTGTCCGGTTTTCACTTTCACTGGGGACAGAGGACCGGTGTCGGTGGCTCGGAGCACACCTTCAACGGGCTGCCCTATGATATGGAGGTAATTTTTGTAAAAAAGTTTTATTTCAAAAAAAAAATTACAATTTTGTTTTTAGGTTCACCTGGTGCACTACAACGCCGACGAGTACCGCTCCTTTGACGAGGCCATCGCCGACCACAACGGTGGGGGCGTGACCGTGCTCTCCCTCCTCTTCAAGGTGTCACCCTACGCGAATCGACAGCTGGAGCAGATTACCGAGCTGGTGGCTCGCTACTCGGAACGCTTCACCAATCAGACGGTGTCCATCAGGGAGCCACTGTACCTCGACGACCTTCTTCCGGCGGAACTTACGCAGAAAACTCCTTCCTCTTTCTCAAAGGTGAACCTCTTCGCCTATCGAGGCTCCCTGACGACGCCCCCCTGCACTGAGGGCGTCACCTGGCTGGTGGCCGACGTGGTGAACACCATTGGCTATGAACAGGTAAACTGAAAAAATTTTAAATAAAAACTTTTTACATTTTTTAAAAAACAATTTAGATCGAAGTCTGGCGCCGACTGCGAGACACTCGAGGTCGCCTGCTGGGCGACAACTTTCGAGAGCTGCAGCCGCTCAACCGACGCCTGGTGACGGCGTTTAGAGTTTAGGAAAGCAATGTTTTAAAATGATGAAAGTTTGTTGCTCATTAGGAAAAAATGCAATTTAGTTTGTGAGTTCAATAAAAAAGTCTAATTTTTAAAATTAAAACTGTCAAAAAATCATCTCAATTTGAGAGTCAGCAAAAAAAAGTTAAAAATGAGTAAAAGAAGTGAGCAGTAGTTTTCAACTAACTGACTGAATAAATAAATAATAAAAAATCACTCTGCCGACCAAGTTTCACTTGCATTTCCCAAGCTCAAAAAGGAAATGCTCGGCACTGCTGCTGTAGTGCTGGAAATGAGTCACTTGAAGTAGAGCTTCTCACTCTCGATCTGCTTGCGCACCTTCGTCAGGTCCTCCGTCCAGTCCATGTCCAGGTAGAAGGACTGCTTCTCATTGCCGTAGCACTCATCGAGGAAGAAGGTGTTGCCGTTCTTCTTGGTGCTGAAGAGGCTCGCTGTAAAATTTAAAAAATGAATACTTTATCATCAAACTCTTTCCCCACGTTCCACTTACTCAAACACTTCTTCGGGTAGAGCGTACTGTGGATGCTAAAGTACACCCGGTCATCTCCGAGGTCAATCTGCGGCGCGTGCACGCGAATGAAGAATCGCATGTTCCGGTCCAGCGTACAGGGCACGAACTCCACCAGGCAGTCCTCGGCGAAGGAGGTGCAGGCGAGGCAGGGCCAGGTGCCGCCGTGCTCCGCCAGCTGCTGCCCGATGGTCCACACCTTGTTATGGACGCGAACCGACTGGCTGAACTTGTTCTGATTGCAGGAGGCGGGCTTCGGGCTGAAGTCGTTCTTGTCGGTGGCCCAGTCCGAGTCGATGCAGTCGTCGGAGGCGCGGATGCGAATCTGCCGGCCGAAGATGGCCCGATCGGAGAGCAGCTGGTTGATTCGGTCGGTGAAGGGCACGGTGAGAATCTTGGTGCCCAGCGCCTGCACGAAGATGCCCGGGTCCTCGGCTGAAACAATAGAAACAATAGAAGTGGAAGCTAGCAAGAGCATGCAGGCAAATTTGAGTGCCATGTTTTGAAATGTTTTATTTAGTTTTTGAGTTGATCTGATGATTTGCCTGATGATGATGATTTGGCCTGCTGAGAGGCGACTGCTATTTATACCAGCGCGGCTTTGTTTTGATGTTGTTTGCTTGTCAGGCTGCTAATTTGGCTTCAGCGATTTTAGCCTGTGATTGGGTTCTCAGTTTTTGAAACGATGCTTTTAGCTAGTAAATTATCTATTATTTAGTAATTAATCAGCAAACATCACACTGCCAGCTTCCTTCTGTCTTTTTCTAGTTTGTTTGTATTGTTTTCAAGTTGGACTTCCCTTCTTCTTTTAGTTTCTTGTAATTGTTTGATTTGATTTCCGTTCATTTTAAAGTTGATTTTTATCTTGTTTATTTGTGTTAATTTTGTTTGTTAGCCTTTGCAGTGAATTTTGCAGTTTTTTCTGCTGATAAGCATTTTTTAACTGATCAGGTGAATGGACTTTATGTTTGTTTGCTTATCAGTGGCAACACTTGCTGCCAGTTTTGTTTATCACAAGTAGACAAAATTTTGATGTATTTTATTTTTTATTTTGCTTTAACTTTTCATTTTTTTATTAATAAAACAAAACCGATTTATTATTAAAAATACTCTGCAGATTGCTCACGCAAATTTTTAATGATACAAGTGCAATAAAACAAAAGCAAAAAATAAAGTGCGTTATAAAAATAAACACCTGCCCGAACTTATTCCGTTGCCATTAAAGGTTAATTGCAGTATGTATCATTGCACTTTTGTGAATGATTGGTTGGGTTTTGGTAATCAACGAAAAATCTATCAAGTGCAACAGTAAGTGAATCATTTGAAATGTGGTGCGTTAGTGAATAACGTGCCAGAATGGCACATGGAGTAACAGTGCTGCGTGGTAATAAGTTTTTAAATTTAGCAAGACATTTTTATATTTATATTTATTTTGTCGGAAATAAAAACCGTTAGATTTACAGTATAATTGAATGTACTTTTCTAAGTTCAATATTATCATTGCAAAAAGTAGCACTAAATAAACAATATGAATGCCCCGATGTGTGTTTTAATTTTTCTCTGTTTATTATCAGCATTCAAAAGTATTTTTTCATCTTATTTGTAGTTTAAAATTTTTTATTTTGTTATTTGCACCCTTGCATAATAATTACTCATTTTTTACAATTTTTTCTAGTGCAAAGTACATTTGCTTTAGAGCATTCCTCTTTACAGTTAAGGCGGAATTTTTCCAACTTAACAGCTGAAGGCAAAAGTCAACTACTGTTGCAAATGAAAAATTTTATTCTAATGGTAATGCTATTTACTTTAATGATAAAACCATTTTTTATGTTGCTCATCAATTTGAATGTTTACGTTTTTATTTTAATTTTTTTATTTACCAAAGAAAATAGAACATCGAAAACTCTTCAACCCGTTTGTGCTTAGAAAAAAGAAAACTTTTTATAACTAACTAGAACTTAATGTTTAGTACTTTTTTTTAAAGATGAAAACACTTTTTGATTGTGAATAAAATATCGTCGCAAATGCTTAATTGATTAAAATGGAAGCATTATTTAAGATAAAACCATATTATGTCACAAATCCAGTTTGAACTGTTTACGTTTGTATTTATGAATTTTTTTATTCAAGAAAATAGAACTCGAAAAATTTCAACGTTTGTGTATGAAAGTAAATCTTTTTATAACTAACTAGAATTAATTAAGTACTTTTTTTAAGTTAAAAACTTGTTGATTGAATAAAATGCGCAAATTGTTGAAATGAAAAAGTAGAAAAAAACTAATGTCAAGCTAAAAATTGTCAACAAAAAACCGGGAACCCGAACGCGTACAGACTAAGCGTCAGATGATGGTTGACTTAGTAAAGGCAAAAAAAGTATGCATGTATGTTTTGAAAATAAACAGTAAAATTGAAATAAATTTTTCTGTCTACCTACAGCTGTTGGCCATGGCCAGCCGTGGCAGGCATGTAGCGAGTTGAGGTGCGTAGAGCCCCCTGGCTGCATAGCTGATCCCGAAGTGCGCGCACTGAAGACTTCACGGCCAGCGAGGGCGTACAGCGCAGCACGTCTCTCTGATATCTAGAAATATGATTTGAAAACAGTTTTAAATAAAAACCTTTTTGGTACCTTGACGTTGGCAATGGCCGCCTTGCGCTGCGCTGGCCCAGGAGTTGAGCTGCTCTGGCGCGCCTGAGGCGGTGCATGATGGCGACGTAGCTGCGCTGAGATGGTCAGCGGCGGAGGAAGGTGGGGAGAAGTTGCGAGATGAAGGCGACCTTAGAGTGGTCGTCTGTGGCTTTGCACGTAATGCGTCGCCAGGCGGAAGAGGCTGCTGTAGGTGCGTCCAGTTTGATGCGGCGTATGCGCGCCAGGCCCAGTCTAAAGACAGATTCCGCCGTGCGATTTAATCCATTCGCTTGGCGTGGACAGCGATGCAGCGTCACAGGTACCGTATTTGTGTGTGTTGTGTTGTGTTGTGGTTTGATATTGTGTATAAATGAGAAAGATAAATCATTTTAGATAAGCATCGCTATTTGGCCTTATCCGATCTAAAATATGAATTCAAAAAGCATTACTTAAATAGTTGATCCAGAATATTTTTAGTAGTTTCAAGTACAGTGTGTGTGTGTGTGTTGTGTTGGTTGCAGCAAAATTAAGCTGAGCTAACTGAAATAATCAAGAAAAAAAATGTTTGGAACATCAGTTATACAGTTTTTCACATTAAACATTAACTGGCAAAAGCAGAGATTTGACGCAAATCAGGGCCGAAACAGTACATTACAAATTTTTTTTGTTGTAATTAGCAAAATTAAACTGAATTCAGATAAAATGAAAAAAATTATGTTTTGGCAAATCCGGTTTTATTATAAATGCACGCGTCAAAATAATTAAATGCAAGCGCACTGAAAAAAACAACAAGCAAAAACGCACTGCAATGAATTACAAATATTGATTCTTTTCTGAAACAACCTCAGCAAAGTCAAATAGAGTGCAATGCAGATACAAAAAAAACATTTGTTTGCCAAAATCGGTGTTTTTCTAGATAAAAATCATCCGATTTTTATCTAACAATTAAACACTGAAAAACAAAAATGTTGCATTTTTTTGCTTGTAAAAAACAAAATTACCGCTCAATTCCAATAATGGTCAGCGTTGTGGAGGTAACAAAAGCGGAAACCAGTTGACTGTACTGCGCCAGCGGGCACAACCAGGGCGGATAGGTCCTGAATAAAACAACAAAAATTTTATTTACAATAAAAAAACTATTTAAAAAAAATTCAATTTAAAAATTCCAGTGCTCACCAGTGACCGAGAACAATGTTGGAGTAGGTGAAATTGGTACTTGTACAGGCGAGCATAATATCCGAGACGGCCAAGTTGCTGAGGTACTTGGCGATGCTGTACTGTCGATTAGAAGGAAGACTCGTTGGCTTCCGTTGTTGATGATGAAGGTAGTGATGATGATTAGCACCTGCTTGAGCAGACTTTGGAGCTAAAGAGCAACCGCTGCCCGTCAGTTGGTAGTTTCCACAGGAGTACACAAGAGGACCAGCAGATTTCCGGTGACGGAAAGGGCCGAGGTGAAGGTGTACAGGTAGAAGAGTGCCTGCTGAATGGCGGGAAAGGGAACCGGCTCCAGGTTGGTGGTGGTAAAACAGCTTGAGTTGCTGTTGCTGGACATGATGATTCGGTTGGTGATTTGTTACACTAAAAAGCAATTTGAATACATTTTAAATGTTTATATGTAGGTGTTTGCAAGAATCAAATTCCAAATTCTTACATTAGTTTTCACTGATCAGCAAAAAAACCCGATTTGGGCGCATGTAAAATCTATCTTTTTCTCTCTTTATATACCCCCATTTACTACTCTGCCATTTTGATTAAACTCTTTTTTGCCCACACACACTCACACACACACACACATTTACCGCTGTGTTTTCTATATACAGTAAACGAACTGCAAAAAAGTAAAATTTGTTTGTCAACCCACTTTTTCAAATACCAAAAAGTGAGCATCTATTTTGAGTTAACGTTATTCACTTTTTGGCGTTTAGATTCTGCCTCCACTTTACGATAAATTTTTTTCTATCAAAAAGCAAACAAAAATATTGTCTGTTGTTGCCGTTTCTTTTTGCAAAAAGAAAGAAGTTCCATTTTAGCCTGCTTAGCATTAAAAATGTCAAATGATTTTTTCACACATTCTCATTTCATAAACAAAATAGAATTATTCCGGGAATTTACAAACAAATTCATTTTTCTTTAGGGCACAAAATAACATATTTTCATAAAGAGAAAAAGAGAGAGAAAGAAAAAAATGCATAACAGCGTAAGTGTTCTAACAAAAAAAATGTAGCAAAAGTAAAAACAAATAACACAATGATAAAATTACAAAGTTTGAATTCAACAGCAAAGTGAAAAACAGTTTAAATTTTTAAAAGCTTAAAAAAGTGTTAAAGTGATTTTTACTCAGCAAACACTCAAATACTATTTTCATCAATTTCATCACTGCCAAGATGTTCCGTATTTTGAGTCGTATTTTCCTCTTCAACAGTATTGACTTCTACTTGCGTCGTCGCCGGTATCCGCCCATCATGCCGCCCATCATTCCCATCATTCCCATTCCCCCGCCATATCCGCCATAGCCGCCATGACCCCCGCCCCCTGGAAAGAACAACGGTATCACCTGGGTCTTGTGATGGTAGTGACCCCCGCCGCCACCACCACCGCCACCCATTGGAATCGGTATAGGAAATGGGACTGGCTCAAGAGTGTTAATTAATCAGTCAATTAAACATAAATTGCATAAAATTTAATCACACTTAATTAAAATGTGGGCAAACTTACTGTAACTGGCGTGGCCGCCGCCGTGACCACCGCCTCCTCCGCCGCCGCCGCCGCCCCCTCCCTGGCCGATGATGATAATGTCTCCTTTGTCCTCCTTTGCAGAGGCACCGCCAGTGATGAGGTACAGTGATAAGATTGTGGAGAAAATGAAAGAAAGAGTGATAACTGTAGAGTTCATTTTTGTTTTGATTGCTGATATATTTAGCTGCTGGTTGCTAAAATTTCAACAATAACTGAAAACATACACACAAAAAGAAATATCTTGCGCTTTATATAAACGCACAGCAAAAAACTGCTCAAGCTTAAAATTTTTTGCATAGTTTAAGTGGTTTGTTTCTTTTCTTTTCGTTTCCTGTCATAACCCGTTTGCTTGTGATTCACTCGGAATTGCCCGACTTGTTTGGTTGAGTTTTAGTTCTGGAGCAGAGAAACAAAAGTGCAATGAAACGAAACGAAATGAATTTTTAATTACCTAATGGCATTCTAGCGTGAGCGTGCCTGTCATCGGGTTTTAACGTCTTTTTTTTTGCTTCTATCAATGCGGGAAATCAAAAACGGTTTTTTGAAAAGCGCACATTGAGCACTGCTTAAACTACCAGCGTCAAAAGCTGAGTTGACACCTTTTTGCCTATTTTTATTTAATGTTACAAAAGTTCTTGCTCCTTTTCACTCACCTTGCCTTCCTGGTATAAGGCAATTTAACTTGTCAAAACGAAATTGTGACGTGCGCTAATTTAAATTGAGCACTGCAAATTAAATTATCGTTTGTCGTATGTGTGAAAAAAGTGTCAAATTCTTTCAACAGTTTTCTTTTATTCACCCACAAAAATCAGTTCAAACTATGGGACTACCCAGCTAGGCCCCAGTCCTGCTGCACCATGTGGACGCCCTTCTCGGCGACCATCATCGTCGGCGTGTTCATCGGCGTGGTGGGAATGGCGGGCATGACCGAGGCGTCGATGATGCGCAAGCTACCGATCCCCCTCACTCTTAGCCGCTCATCAACGACCGCATCCGGCGAGCTGGCATTGCCCATTCGATTGCTGCCCACCTCGTGGTAGTCCACCAGGGTCACTTGTTGGGCCACACAGGTCAGGTAGGACAAGCAGGCGCTGATGGGGCGACCATCGGTGCAAAAGGTGCAACCGGGAACCGGAAGTCGCGAGTAGCTGTACAGCTGCCGCCCAATTGGCGTCTCCGTCTGCTGGAAGAGGATGGACATCGCCCGGACGGTGGCATCCAGGTCCTGGCGAACGCTAAAGACGGCGGGATCAATTAGCGGGGCATCGTAGGGGTTTCGGGAAGCCAGCCGAACACTTCCGCTTGAAAGCGTTCGAAAGAGGAGCATCGACAGGTAGATGTGATTGCTAGCGTCCGCCCATTGATTGAAATAAGTTCGCCATTGATCAGCTCGAGACTGATCGTAGCCGGCCACCTGCACGTCCATGTCCGGGTACACCTGACTAATCAGTTGGTAGCTGATGGCATCAGGCCACTCCTGGTCCCCGTTGACGCCCGTCCCAAAGTAGGTATAGGTGTAGGCTTTTCGAGAGAGGGGTCCGGTAGCATAGAGGTAGAACTGATAGAGATTTTGGACGTTCATCGCCCCAAAGACGTCATTGGTGAGAGTGATGTCAGAGGCGTTGTTCACCGTGAAGTCCAGCGGAATTTTAGGGTGGTCGTAGAGGGTGCTCCCCACGGGCAGGTCGGCTAGGACGGGAATTCCCAACGAATTTAGGTGGTCCCTGGGACCGACCCCGGAGAGCATCAAAATTTGGGGACTGTTCAGGGAGCCGGCGCTGAGGATGACCTCTTTTCGAGCTCGGACTGTCGTCAGAGTGCCATCCGGACGGCTAAACTCCACGCCAGTTGCCCTTAAACCAGTGGTCATCATTGGGGAACCCGAATTTGGGCTGTTGTTGAAGAGGATTCGAGTGACGTGGGCATTAAGGAGGAGGTGCAGGTTGGTCCGAGTTTCTAGAACCGGTTCAATGAAGACGGTAGCGGTCGTCTCGCGGGTCCAATTGTTCGGGGATTGGGTCGTTTGCGGTAAGCTGACCCCATATTGGTGGTAAAAGTCGGCAAAATCGGTTTTCGGCCAGCCCATGCCCACGACGGCATTCAGCCACTTGGTGGTGATCGGGTCAGGATTGGGCACGGTGGACACTTTCAACGGACCGGAAGTGGAGTGGACGTAGGCGGGGGCAGCGGCGACCACCGCTGGGTCGGTGTTGTTTTCCGTTCTCAGAAAGTACGGTAACACAGCTTGGGCCGACCAGCCGGGCCCGGCGCCTAGGTTTTCCGCCCAATTGTCGTAGTCGTGGGCGTTGCCCCGCAAGTAGACGTTGACGGTGTCGGTCATCGAGCCGCCGAGGATCTTGCCGTGCTGCAGGGTAATCTGCCGGTTACGGAGGCCAAAAGCTAATTGATAAAGTAAAAGGAAAAAAGTTAAAAATAGGTTCAAAGGGGGGGGGGAGTTTCCATACAGGAGTGCGCCTGGGGGACGGACTGGTAGGGCCAGACGCCGCCCATCTGCGCCTGGAAGATGGTGTTGGTGACGATCTCGTGGACGACGTCCATTGGTCCTCCTGCTCCAGAAGAAGAACAGTGGGCGGAGTTTGGCCCTGCTGTACACCGGCGGAAGCGGACAGACGTCCGGCGACCAGGCAGCCGGCGGTGCCACCGCCCACCACGATGAAGTCATACTCAGGGTCGACGGTAGTTCGCTGCAGTGCTCGGTTGTGCTGCAGTTGCCGTTGAAGGGTCAGCACGGCCACCGTCAGCAGCTGCGTCGTCAGGGAGACGGCCGCAGGAGAAGTGGTTGACGTGGTGGTGGACATTTTTTAGTTTAGCAAAGCTTAAAAACTTACGAAAAAGTCGAGCTTTATACCGCGGGAAATCAGACTGACTGACTGACTGGCTGGCAGACTGGTATTTCATAAAATAAACACATAAATTAAATTAAATGAGGGTTTGTGCAAAAAAATAGTTTTTGAAACAGACAAAAAAATTACTGGTTTATATTACTGATAAAAAATTTTTTGTAGCAATTTTTGTACATGAATACAGTTTGAATTTCGCCAGCATACCAAACCCGTATTTTTTGTTTTTATTTTGTTATTTTAAATCAGGTGTGTGGTGGCAGAGACCTTTACTGATGAGAACGGTCTAGATGGGTGTGAATACAGAAGAGATGAGATAGAGGGTGACTACGAGAATGAATTGAGTAATTTGACTGTGATGTGTTGGCGCAGTGCAAATGGCACTGCAAGTGTTTCCAATTTTTTTAAAACATGATTGAACAGCAAAACATGTTTAGTTGCTAAGGTGAAGATGTTTTTGTTAAATTAAAGAAAAAACAAATGAGCAACGATTTCTCAAAACATTGGCAAGCACAAAAACTTTGTTTTTTCAATTTTAATTATGTTTTGTTTTACTGCTCATTATAACTTTAAACCCGCTCAACTATTGAGTGCACTGCAGATAAAAATTATCGTTTGTCGTATGTTGTGAAAAAAGTGTAAAGTTCTTTTATTCATTTATAAAAAATCGCTCAATTTAAATTGGGCCCAGCTAGGCCCCAGTCTTGCTGCAACATGTGGACGCCCTTCTCGGCGACCATCATCGTCGGCGTGTTCGTATTACAGTTGGGCACGGCGGGCATGACCGAGGCGTCGATGATGCGCAAATTACCGATCCCCCTCACTCTTAGCCGCTCATCAACGACCGCATCCGGCGAGCTGGCATTGCCCATTCGATTGCTGCCCACCTCGTGGTAGTCCACTAGGGTCACCTGTTGGGCCACACAGGTCAGGTAGGACAAGCAGGCGCTGATGGGGCGACCATCGGTGCAAAAGGTGCATCCCGGAACCGGAAGTCGTGAGTAGCTGTACAGCTGCCGCCCAATTGGCGTCTCCGTCTGCTGGAAGAGGATGGACATCGCCCGGACGGTGGCATCCAGGTCCTGGCGGACGTTAAAGACGGCGGGATCAATTAGCGGGGCATCGTAGGGGTTCCGAGCCAGCCGTACACTTCCCTTGAAACGTTCGAAAGAGTAGCATTGATAGCCAAATGTGTTTGGGCTGGCGTCAGCCCATTGACCAAAGTACTCCCGCACTGGTCAGCCCGAGACTGATCCAATCGGCTATCTGCAAGGTTCATATCCGGTCACCTGACTAATAGCTGGTAGCTGATGCATCGGGCCATTGCTGGTCCCCGTTGATGCCCGTCGCAAAGTACGTATAGGTGTAGGCCTTCCTCGCAAGGGGCCCAGCAGCATAGAGGTAGAACTGATAGAGATTTTGGACGTTCAACGCCCCAAAGACGTCATTGGTGAGCGTGATGTCAGAGGCGTTGTTCACCGTGAAGTCCAGCGGCACCTTGGGGTGGTCGTAGAGGGTGCTCCCCACGGGCAGGTCGGCTAGAACGGGAATTCCAAGCGAGTTCAGGTGGTCCCTGGGACCGACCCCGGAGAGCATCAAATTTGAGGGCTGTTCAGGGAGCCGGCGCTGAGGATCACCTCCCGGGGCGCGGACGGTGGTCAGAGTGCCATCAGGTCGGCTGAACTCCACGCCAGTGGCCCTCAGGTTGGTCATCATTGGGAAACCAGGATTCTGATTGGCATTGTTGTTGTTGAAGAGGATTCGGGTGACGTGGGCATTGAGGAGGAGGTGCAGGTTGGTTCGCGTTCCAGAACCGGTTCAATGAAGACGGTGCGGTCGTCTCGCGGGTCCAATTGTTCGGGGATTGGGTCGTTTGCGGCAGACTAATGCCGTACTGGTGGTAGAGGTCGGCAAAGTCGGCCTTGGCCAGCCCATGCCCACGACGGCATTCAGCCACTTGGTGGTGATCGGGTCAGGATTGGGCACGGTGGACACCTTCACCGGACCGGAAGTGGAGTGAACGTAGGCGGGGCGGCGGCGACCACCGCTGGATCGGTGTTGTTTTCCGTTCGCCGAAAGTAGGGGAGCACCGATTGGGCAGACCAGCCGGTTCCAGCGCCAAGAGCGTTGGCCCAGGCGTCATAGTCGTGGGCGTTGCCCCGCGAGTAGACGTTGATGGTGTCGGTCATTGAACCACCAAGAATTTTTCCATGTTGCAGCGGAATCTGCCGATTGAGCAGGCCAAAAGCTAGTTCAATTGGAAAAAAGAGGTTGAAATAGATTTCTAAAAACTTTAGCTAAAAATAAAAAAACATACAGGAGTGCGCCTGGGGGACGGACTGGTAGAGCCAGGCGCCGCCCATCTGCGCCTGGTAGATCGTATTGGCGACGATCTCGTGGACGACGTCCATCGGTCCGCCGGCCTCGAGGAGAAGCACAGTGGGCGGAGTTTGTCCCTGCTGTACACCGGCGGAGGCGGACAGTCGTCCGGCGACCAGGCAGCCGGCGGTGCCACCGCCCACCACGATGAAGTCATACTCAGGGTCGACGGTGGTCCGCTGCAGTGCTCGGTTGTGCTGCAGTTGCCGTTGAAGGGTCAGCACGGCCACCGTCAGCAGCTGCGTCGTCAGGGAGACGGCCGCGGGAGAAGTGGTCGACGTGGTGGTGGACATTTTTTAGTTTAGCAAAGCTAAAAACTTACAAAAAAGTCGAGCTTTATACAACGGAAAATCAGACTGACTGACTGACTGGCTGGTATTTCATAAAATATAAATAAATTAAATTAAATGAGGGTTTTTGCAAAAAAAGTTTTTGATGCAGGCAAAAAACTTAATTTATTGATAAAAAAATTTGTGACAATTTTCGTACATGAATTCAATTTGAATTTAGCCAGCATATCGAGCCCGTATTTTTGTTTTTATTTTTTACTTTAAACTAGGTGTTTCAAGTTTTTTTTGTTAAAAAATGACTGGTTGGCAAACACAGGTTTTGTTGCTAAGGTGAAGATGTTTTTGTTTAAAGTAGAGATTAAAATGAAAAAAATTAAGCAACAATTTCTCAAAACATTGGCAAATATGAAAACTTAGTTATTCCAATTTTAATTATGTTTTGCCATTTTTTTCTACTGCTCATTAGAGTTTTACACTCGTATGATTATAAAAATGCAAATAATTAATGCCAAAGTTAACATTAAATTCCTTTTAAAAATGCACTTTTACAAAAACACTTTTATTTGCACTTTGGGTGACCCTGATGCAACAGCATTCTTATATAATGTAATAATAAAAACACTCAAAGAGAAAAAGTCAAAAACAGTTTTCTTCAATTGCTTTGAACTGCTTTGTTTTTTGTCACTGCAGGATAACCTAATCATCATTTTGTTCACTATTTTAGTCACACTCACAGTCGCTAATGGTAACTGTCTGAACAAATCGGTGACTGGAGGCATTTTGCCAAAGTCAAGCAAACACAAGCGGCTGATCTTACGCAGTTTATTGTTGGGCGATTCACAGTTGGTACAGAATCTCGTTATTACAGGTAAATAAGGTCTTAGTCGCATATCATATGATGAAGGAACAGGTCACGGAGCACTCTACCTCGTAGAGTGGAGTTGGAGGCATCTTCATCATTTCTCGGTGGTACTCTCGGTAGCTCATCTCCAACTAGCCAGCCACTAGCGGTGGCGGCTCCCTTTATCTGTTCTCTGTGGCATACTCATCACTTCAGTTCGTCGGTACTCTTCGGCATGTCAGCAATGTCCGCTCAAGGTCTGGCGCGAGACTCTTCCGCTGGCTGACTCTTGGTTAAGGAATCTCTCGTCCAACAGTAACGAAATCTGTGATGAGCTGATAGAAAGCGTGTTCAAAAAAACAATAAATGTACAAAAGCGGCATTTAGCGCGTGCAATTGACGTGCAATTGATGTGTTGAGGCTGGTATAAAAACAAACTTGCTAAACAACTTTTTGATTGATTTAATTTTGTACGGGAAAAAACACAAAATTTGCAGTGTATAAAAAAAGATGAAAATCGCCGTTTTTGCCATGGACACATTTACCCGTGCGTCGGCTTGGCCCAGTCCCTTTCAAAACGAGGTCACACCGTTCACCTGCTGCTCAATAGTCGCTCTCAAACGGGCAAACCTTGAGACTGAAAATTCATTTATCGTAAACGTAAATCTTGTAGGAGAAGATGAGAAACTTGCCGTAGATCATCAGCGACTTTTAATGGAGTTGTAAATGACAAGTTAACATTTTTTATTTAAATTAAAAACATTAATTTCACTTACCTTGACAAAGCTGATCAGCGTAATTAGCCCCAGCGCCATGTAGGTCATGCCGTAGCGCCTCTTTGCGGGCACATGCAACGCCCCAATCAGCAGTTAGCCGAAAGAGCGAGCGAAGATCACCGAAGCTAAGATCAGCCAAGTTGTTCATTGGAACAGGAGATTTTGATGGCTTCTTCTTCTTCTTCCTCCTCGTCGACTGAGCCATCAGGTAGAAGAGAAACTTTGTCGGTCGATGAAGGAGCTTTCCGGGCAGCGTTAAGGCAAAGTGCAGCCCAAAGATGGCCACCACCTGGTAGGCGGAGATGACGCCGGCAAAGAGAGCCCTCTCCGCCCTCATCTGACCCAGGGCGATCCACATGCAGATGGCGGCGTTGATGGGCAGATTGGCGGCTAAAAACACCACAAAGTGGCCATTGAAGCAGGCGTTTCCCTGGCAGAGCAGCCTCAGAATGGTCAGGTGGTGGCGGCGAAAGTGCTCAAAGTGGGCGTGGCTCCAGTGCCACTTCAGGTGCAGGCGCAGGTAGCGGAAGGTCTGCTCCACCTTGAGGTAGAAGATGTAGAGGAAGGTGATGCCCGTGGTGATGATGAGGATGTAGGCGTTTGCACAGTAGAAGAAGAAGAAGGTGAAGGCGAAGGCGTTCAGGTAGAAGGTGGCCAGATGGAAGAAGGTTAGCTGATGAAAATGCTCGCCGTACAGTTCAACTGAAAGTTGGAGGTGAGCGTAGCTGTTGACCAGAACTGTGGAGAATGGAAGAAAAAAAAGATTTGTTTACTAAAAATATTTTCCCAAGAGACTAAACACTGCTACTACTTACTAGCATTGACATGAAGAGCTGAAAAAGTTGAGTGTAAAGAGAAAGAGAACTCGAATCCGCCTGGCAATGTTCACCCCCTTCCAGCTTGAGTGCGTGTACAACGACAGGTCATTGTGGATCATAATGTCGTAGAGAATTCGGTTTATCTTCAGGTTTGTCTTGAAGTGAAGCAGGTACACCGAGTAGCGAGATTCACCGTCACACTGAAGGCCATCAACTGGACGCTGGTCTTTCCTGAGCTGAGATGGTAGAAGACGTCGTAGTGGACGAGTGTTCCATTTCGGTCAAGTTGATCAGATAAAGGTAGAGAAAGTGGCCGGCGAGGTAAAGATGATGCCCAAGTTTAAGTAGACAGTCCATTTCAGGCGGACGTTCCGGTGTACGGTTATCTGCTCTAAAAGGTAAATGTACCGACGGTAGTAGTGCAGGCTTTTGAGCGGTGTGATTGCAGTGAAAAGATTTTCAACGTCGTTCTGCGCAATGTCCTTTGAGTTTGTGGTGGTGGTCATCAGGACACTTTGGAGAGTTTGGCTTTTAGTGATCCAAAGTTGTTTCATCTTCTTTGCCATAGTTTTTTTGCTAAGACGAAAAACTAAAATAAAAAGGTAGTTTGTGTATGTGGGTTTTCTAATTAAAGTTTACGTTGTCAAGTTTAATTGTGAATTTTTATAGTTTTAAAATTCTGAGTAATTTTTAATAAGTTATACTGGGGACTACCTTTACTTTTGGGTAATAACGGCAAGTGAAGTTTTAAATGTGGGTGATTGCTGCTGTTTCATATTTGCTGGTTTTTTATTTATTATTTGTTGTTTATTTTTAAAGTTTAAAATTGTATAGCACACTGTACAGCGCACAGTGCAGCAAGAACTAGATTTTTTCTTTTTTGCTTTTTTGGTTATAAATAATTTATTACAAGTAAAAATACTTAAGCATTTACAGTTGGAAAAATAGTTTTACTTGTAAGTACACTGTCAAGAACTTGTTTTGCCCACTGAACAAATGATAAATGGGTTTTTTAAAATTTAAAAAATATTTTACACGAGAATTCAATAAAAATAATACATTGCTCTACTTTTAAAAACTTTAAAATTATACAACTTTACAACTATTGATAAACAAAAAAATGTAAACCGATTTTTACATTTTTTTTATTAGTTTTTAACAATTTATCAAAAAAATTAACCAGAAACAACGTCACTTCAAAACTAAATTATTCATAAAAATTGAACATGTGTTAAATTAAGAAAAACAACAGTCTTCAATTTTATGAATCGTTGACAAAAGGTTAATGATGGTGGTGGCAACGGTGATGATAATAATGACGTTGATGAAATTAAAATTTAATAACCTAGCAATAATTTGCCCGCCAATTAAGTACAGCGTTCACTCATTTGCAATTATTTATTGCAATTATTGACTTAAGAGGAGAAAAAGCAATTTACCATTAGAAAGTTAAAACAAAAATTGTTGAACAAGCAAAGTAAGCAAAATGAGGCAATAAATATTGATTTACTGTTCAGAAAAAAGCAGCAGCAACAACAACAACAACAAAGTGATTTTTTCATCAACTCTCCGAGAGAAGATTCTTCAGATTCATCGTCTCGACGATAATTTCCGCCAGATTGTCCACGCCAATCTCCAGTAGAATCCGCTTCAGGTTCTCCCTCATCACCACCAGATCAGTGAGAAGGGTGGACATCAGCGCGGCGTACTTCTGCTCCGCCTGGAGGCGGCAGCCGTACTTTGACTGCAGGTACCGGCGAAAGAGGTGACAGTAGAAGTGGTAGTGGTAGCGAATCGTCTCCAGCGAAGACACTGACGCCTTTGGCTCTTCATCACTTCCATTATTACTACTTTTATCACTGGCTTTTCCATTCTTCAGGCAGGCGGCAGGCTTCACCAGGCTGATCATCGTCAGCAGACACCGAATGGTGGTGTCCTTTTCCATCTGCTCACTGAGCAGCGCGGTCAGTCGCTTGTTCTCCTCGGCGAGCTGAAAGTTCTCCGCCAGTTCAGTGCACCAGCATTTCACCTCCACCACGCGTGTTCCCTCTTCATTCTAAAGTAGGAACAATTTTATTATTATTTTTTTTTAAAAAATTTTTTAAAATCATTACTACCTCAGCATCATGTAGGTCGTCCCGGTCTTTGTTGTAGAAGAAGCCCCGATGGTCATCGACTCGAACATGGTCGGCTTCAGCAGGCGAAGTTGGTCCTCGCGACTCAGAGTCCGAAAGAAGGGAATCTGCTTGCAGTACTTGACGCCCCGACGGGCGTAGTTGGAGCTGAGGTTGAAGCCCTCGGCGCAGGTCATCGTCATGGGCACCACTTCCAGGTCGGTCTCCTCGGGAAAGTGACTTGAGTAGGAGCGCAGTTCCGCCAACTGCGCACGCTCAAAGGGATTGAGCTCCAGGGTTTGGGGTAGAGGAGGAGGAGGAGGTGAAGGAGGAGATGGCATTAAAAATTGAGCTCTCGTCAGGGTGGACATCTTCGGATTGACGTCCACGGAGATGAGGGGCATCTTGTTGAGGTTGATCAGTATTTCCCGGAGGGTGCTGTCGAGGGAGGTGGAAGTCGACGAGGAGGAAGAGGTTTTATCTGATGACGCCGGTGATAAAACTCCTTCTTGAGGACTAGAAGACACTGGACTTTTGTCATGACTTGAAGAGCCTTCTGAAGAGAAAGAGGAGAAGAAAAAGAAGAGGAGGAGGTTTCCAGAAATGCCGTTTCTTTTTCAACTTCCCTTTCGATCTCTGTTGATTTTCCGCCTGACCTTCTTTTACCTCCTCCTCCCCCTGCTCTTCCTCTTCCTCTTCCTCCGTTTTTGGCATCCTTTTCCTCCTTCACCTTCATGCCGATTTCGAAGCACCGAGAGAGGCGGCAAAAGCTGCAGCACTTGCGCGTCACAAAGTCCAGCAAGCAGGCGCCTTCTTTCAGGCATTTTAGTTTCTAAAGAATTGATGAAAAGATGTTAAAAAATTAATTGAAATGAGTTTATAAATAAAATTTTTTTACTTCTTTTTTTGGAGCATTCCGATAGAAGAAGACCCGACAGGAGTGACAAGAAGGCAGGCCGCTAAAGTTGAAGGCTGAAGCAAAGCAGAAAGAAACAAAACATTAAAATAAATTAAAAAACATGACGCAACACAAACACTCACTCACACACACTCCAAAGTGTACATTGAAACAGTTCAAGTGTTTCACAGTTAAAACTGCGTTTTTTTGCATTAAAAAAACTTTGTTGAACAACTACTCACCGTGAGCTTTGTCACCGCAGACGCGGCAAATTTTCACCAGCTGCTTCTGCTGTTGCTGTTGTTGCTGCATCATCATCATCATCATCCAAACTAAATGCAGCAAAAAGTACAAAAAGTGAACAGCAGTGCAGCCACAAAGCCACAACACCAAAACACTCACTTTTACTTTTTTTTCACTGTGCTCGTGTGCGCTTATCACCACCACAGGCAGACAGGCATTACCAGCAGCAGCCACCAGAACAGAACGACAACAGGGGAAACCTGTTTGGGAGAGAGAAACAAAAAAAAACTTTGATCATCATTCCTCACATGAGGGCTTTATCGCTGGTTATTTTTTTATTATTTGGCAGCATTATATTAGATATCTCCTTTTAGTCGTCGTCGTCGTCGTCCTCGCCCACAGAACTGATTTTGTACTTTGCCAGCAAATGCCAGCAAAGTAGTGTGCATTGAAAATGCCTGCAGTGAGGGTGCATCCGTTCTAATCACCGCCATTTTAGTGATGAGAAGAGGTATGTAGGAAAAAAAAAATTAAAAATAAGCAAGGACTTTTCGTACTTTGTTTGTGATTGTGTTGGCAGGCAATAAATGATTTAATAGTGTTTGGTTGACTAATTTGCTTGGGAATAGATTTCCAGTTTGCACGACATTCTAAAGGTGCAAGTAAAAAAAAGTTAATAAGTATTTTGGCTTTGGGCCTTTTGATGTTTGTGAATGAAGTTTGATTTAAAGTGCCCCGGAAAAAAAAAGGGAAAAAAGAACAAAAAAAGCTTTTTGCTAAAAAAAGACTTGTTTAATTTTTTTTTTGATTTTAGATTTTTTAACCCAAAAAAAACATCTAAAAAGTATTATTTTGTTTTGCAGTTTTGCATGAAAGGGGTTATTTGGAATTTGCGTCATTTTACGCAGCTTTTTTCAAAGGAAAAAAAATTTGGGGTAAATGTAATTTGAATTGGAAAACAGCGCACAGCAGCACAGTAGCAAACACCTAAAAAGTTTAAATTTAAAAATTAATGCTAAAATTAAAAAAGTAAGTAAAATTAAAAGCTACAAAAATAATGTTTAAATTTTTTTTTTTTTAAAAATTTTTAATTTTTTTTTTAAATTTTTTAAAAATTTTTTAAAATTTTTTTTTTTAAACAAAAAATTAAAAAAAACGCTGCTTTTTATCTTTAAATAAAAAACAACAAAATGCATCTAAAATAAAATTGCTACATTCAAATTATAAACAGCAACAAAAAAAAAAACAAGCATATCAATGATTATTTAAATTTAGTAAAAAGAATTTGTAAAAAAATGCGGCGCACATTTGCTCCAAAACATTTTTTCTTTTTTCCTCTAATGTTTTTTTCAAAGAAATTTAAAAAAAACTCCTTATTTTGATAAAAAAGATAAAAGAAGCATAAAAAAATTTTTGAGCAAACAACTTTCCCTTTTCCATTCCATTTCCTTTTTTTAACTTTTTTTTTTGCCTGCAAGTAGGAAAAAATAGCCAGGGGAAAGAGTGGCACCCCACCCCAAACCAAAGACCCCCAGAGGGAAAAAGGGGCGGTTTTAGCCGCGACGAGAAATGAAAAAACTGCTGAAAAAAAAAAGCCTCAGCTGACCACGAGCGTAAAAAAAGAAACCTGAGGCAGCAAAAAAAAGGTCCCGTTTTTTGGGTAAAAAAGATTTTCCTTTTTCCCTTTGGGCGGCGGTTGGGGAAAAAGGGATTGGGAATGTTTGCCCTGCCGCCGGGCCCCCAAAATTTTTGGGGGAGGCTTTTTCCCCTTTCCCTGCGCGGAATGGCAACAACTTTTTTTTCTTTTTTTCCTCTGAGGACGGTAAAAGATGTTTTTGTGTCCAAAAAACCCAGACGGGGTTATGTCTTTCCAGGTTAAAGCGGAAAAAAGAAAACGCTAGCAAGGTGAAAGTAAAATTGCATAAAAAGGTGAAAAAAAAAAGGTAGAGTAGAAAGTGGCAATAGGCGATTTTGGAAGTACCCAAAATGTTCATCTGAGCTGTGTTTAACGGTAAGTGTTTCCCCCTCCTTTTTCCCCCTTTTCCAGCCCTTTTTGTTCCTTTTTCATATGAAAAAAAGAAAAAGTCTCCTTTTTTAACCCTGTTGGGTAAATGAAGGGTTTTTTTTTTTTGTGGGTGTGTTGGTGGCACTTTTTAAAAACACATCTACAGAAAAAAGGGAAAAGGTGATAAAAAGGGCCAACTGTATTTGCGAAGATAAACGTTTGGGTGGGTTTCGGTGGGGGGCCCGGTCGACTTTTTCAGCATTTCTTCATCATCATTGACGGCAAACATGATCACCAAGTGTTTGCCCCCCTCACAGTTATCAACCATGACAAATTTCAGCAACAGACACCACTTTACCAGGCGTTGCACTTTGAATGTTTCCTGAAAGTTAACTTCCAAAGCTAGAGAAATCACACATTCTTTTTTTGCACCTCACTTTTGGGGTTTTCACAACAACAACAACTCATTTCTGTTGATCACCCTCATCCTCATAAACCCTCTTTTACCCTCATCATCATCATCACATCATGGCGACACCACCGGGTTGCTACTCTAAACCACCATCACCACCGGGTGCTGAGGCCGGTCTTCCCCGACCGATTTCCGCACCACCGCATGGGCCTTCGCCGTCAAGTCACCACATCCCTTTGACTGATAGCGTTCCCCTGGGGGCGAAATTTTCGAGACGGTTACTATTTTTGGCCAGGGGGGGAAAGGAGGAAGAACGTTGGGCGGCAGAAACGCGAAAGGAAAAGGCCTCAAAAGAAGCATGCGAAATTTTTGAATTGATTTTGCTGTTGAAAAGGGGAAAATTCCTTTTATCAAAAGTTTTTTAAACTATAACCCAAATTAAACTACTTTCCCACCAGGAAAACAAACCCCGGGCGGTTTTTCCACCCCGGCGAGGGTCTTTCCCGGCGGTTTTGGTCTAAGTAGGAAGGGGACGTTGGGGCGAGGGGCGTGGGAGGGGGGGGGCCCTGGGGGACTGGGAGGTTTGGGGAGGCTGGGGAGTTCGCTTTTTTTCTCAACGGCGCGGAGGGGCGGGGCCCTCGACCCCCTTTGGAACGTCCTCGGTGGGTATGACTTCGTTTTGGGCCGGGCCTTGATAACCTTTTCGGCCTCCCGGGCCCCCTGCCCCCTGGGTCCGGGGCATTTCGGGGCCTGGGAGGCATTGGCCAGGGGCGGTCTCCTTTGGGGGCTTTGGTTGGTAATGATAATAAAAAAATCTTTTTAAAGTCTTTTTTTTAAAAAATTTTTCTCATTTATTTTGGGCCCTGCTAGCCGGTGGAACCGGGGGGGCCCTTTTTTTGGCCCTGTCGGCGCTAAAACGCCCGCCCTATCGCTGCACCTCCAAACCCCGGGGCGTTACCCCCGGCGGCGTGGGCCCGGGGCCCGCTCTCTTGGAGGTAAAAAATCAACTTTGAGATTTCATCCCCGAAACCTTACTAATAATTATCCTCCCATTTTTACGGCTTCCGGTGGGCCGGCAATGGATTTACGAGTTCGGGGTCTTGGAGGGGGCGGTGAGGGCTGAGGGGGGTCGGGGGCCGGGTTTAGGGGGGGCCCCAGGACGACTTGCAGGACAGGAAGGGCGGCGCGGCCGGGGCCCATGGGGGCGTGCGGCGGGCCGGGTGGGCGGTGCAAGGTAAGAATCTACACTTAAAATTTTTTTGAAACTCTTTACAATAACTAATTAATAAAATTTCGGAGCTGGCCTGGGAGTGGTTTTGGACACCCTTTGGAGGTGCGGGCGGCGGTCGTGGGGCTGGGAGGGGGGGTTTGGGCGGAGTGGGGGGAATTTGGGGCGGGGGGTGGCCGGAGCGAAAGTAAAAAGTTTTAAAGATTTTTGTATTTTTTAATTTTTTAATTTTTTTTTTTTAATTTTAATTAGTGGCCCGGCCGGGGGCTAGGTCACGGGCCCGACGGTGTTTCTCCTGGGCGTTGGAACGGCAGGGGGGGGCGGCGGGGGGGCCCCGCCTTGGGAGCGCCGTGGGGGCCCCGGTTTGGGCCCGTGGGCCCTAAGGGGGCCCTGCGGCGGTTTTGCCCCCTGGCCCCTGGCCGTTTCCGGGCCCGGTTCGGGGAGGGCAGGGGGGGCCATCTGGGCGGCACCCCGGACGATACCGGGGCGGGGGCCCGGGCCGTGGGGAAACCCTTTCCCGGGGGGGGTGATTCTTGCCGGGGTTTGGTGCTGCCCCCCGGGCAGGCGCCAGCTTTGGCGGACTGGCGGAAAAAGGGCCGGGAGCGTGGATTTTATAAAAAAAAAAGTTTTTTTTTTTTTAAAAACCTTTTTTTTTCCTAGTGGCCGGGGTTAAGCTGGGCGGTTTGGGGGTGGGGTGGTCCCCGCGGGGGGAAACCCTGCGTAGGTTTTGGAGGACTTGGGGTTGGGGGACCGCCGGACTTGGGGCTGGCGGTTGGCTTTGCCCCGCAGGGGGACTGCCGCTGTGGGGGTAAAAATCTTAGAAAAAAATGAACGTTAAAATTTTAATACATTTTTTTTTTTTTTAAAGGGTTTGGGGCGGTTTTCCAGCGGTCTTTTTGGTAAATAACTGTTAGGGTTTTTTTTTTATGAAAAGGGGTTTTAATTTTATTTTTTTGTTTACTATTTTTAGGTTTTCCCCGTGTTTTTGGGGCCCTTCTGGGGGTTTTGGGCTGGTGTTGGGGAGGATTTGGGTTTGGGCGCTGGGCGGAAGGGGGGGGTTTGGGGGGGGAGGAGGGGGTTTTGGGGGGGGAAAGGAGAGGAGGGGGGGGGAGGGGGGAGGTGGTGATGGGTGATGTGACGGAGGTTTTGGGGGGGGAGGAGGGGGAGGGAGGAGGTGGTGGGGGATTTCAGCAGGCGGCGGGGGCAGTGGTTTTCAAAAATCATTTTCATGAAAATTTTATCACTTCTCTCTACTTGTTTTTTTATTTTCTATTTCTTTTCCTCGTATCATCATCTTTTTCAGCTCAAACTTATTGTTTCTATTTGTAGCTAAAAAATGTCCTTGATTACCTGTAATATTACGTATTTTTGTTGCCAGTTTTTTTCAGGTTGAAAAAATGGTTTACTAACTTTTGGGGCCATTGTTTTTCCCCTTTTGATTCTTTATTTTTGTACTTTTTTTTTTATATGATTGTAAAAAAAATATTTTTTTTTATTTTTAAAAAATTTAACCAAAAATTCATCTTTTATTTGCTTGTGTCAGCACATTGGGCCCCAATTGTTGTTAAATTTTTAGAAAGGACTTACCGGTTTTTAGTAGTTACATCCCCAAATCTTTAAAAGTAAAAACATTTTTGATCTCCCAAAAAAATCCAACAAAAACAGAAAAAATCCTCATTTTTTAAAATGGGGCCCAAAACAAGAGTCACTACCGGTTAAAAATGGAAATGTGGTTTCTCTTTTTTTTGTTTGCAAATTGGCAACAAATTTTGATGATGAGTTGAGTGAGAAAGAAAAAAAGAGAACGTTCCCAGTGCCTTCGGGTTTTTCTCTTTTTTTTTAAATTAAAAATTAATTCTAAAAACTACGTAGATAAAGTGGGGGAAAGTTTTTTAAAATATTGAAATTAAAATAGATTTTTCTGATCTTTTTTGCCACCCCTTTTGAGAATGGTGTGTTTTTAATAACCTTTTGGGCATAAAATTATTTATCAAAATTGCAATGTTATAGTAAAAACTTAAAAAAAAAAATTTCTTTTTTATTAAAAACCCAAAAAAAATGCAGAAAATAAAAGTCAACACTTAATAATTTAGAAAACAAGAAAGTTAAATAAAATAAAAAATTAAAATGGTTAACACTGTAAATTTAAACCCAAATTTAAAATACTTGATTTCATTTAAATTGTTCCGTTTGTATTCCGGTTTTTAATTTGTGCGTTTAAAGCAAAAACCGATAAAAAAAATTAATCATTTGCAAGCCAAACCATAACCGAAACCCAAAATTGCTTTTAATAATTCCGTTTCTACTTTTTTAATAAAAAAAAAAAAAAGTTCAGTAAATAAGGTTTATTGAGAGCGTCTTTGTCAACTCAATTCAAATTTTACAACAAAATAAAAAACTTCAATTTAAAAAAAGTTAAAAAAATTTAAAATGTTTCCCCCTCAACTCACAATTTTTCCCCTCGGGTTGCCTTATTTTCTGGCCCTGTGGGCCGGGTTCAGCTAAAAAGGGAAATGATAGTTTTCTTTGGGGGCGGCGGGGAGGCGGGGGGGCGGTGGGGGCGGCGGTTGTAAGAAAAAAATTTCCAATTTGTAGTTTTTTCCAAAATTCAATAACTTTTAATTTCATTACCACCCCCTTCCCATGATGTTCCCCTTTTTTGGACGTCGCTAAAAAGGCAAACGGGGAATTTGAGGAGGACAGGTGCGGGAGCCGTCTTGGACGCCCTAAAGGGTGGAACAAAGTCAAAAAAAACGGGGATATTTTTTAAAATTTTAAAAAACGTATCCCCGACTCTCTTTACCGCTTCATAGAACTGCCCCCCTTCAGGTGCTTCCCATTAGGGCAAAAGGAACCCATTGCAAAAGCCCGTTTTTGGTTTAAAAGTGCCCAAGCCCTTTTCCCTAAACAAGGCACCCCTTTCCCCAAAAAATTTCCCCCTTTGCCTGTCCCCTTAAAACACCCCCTTCACTCTACAAAACTCAATTTATCTTTTCCCATCTTTTCCACAACAAAACATTTTCCCTCACCCCCCCTCTTTCCCTTTTTATTTCTATCTCCCCTTAAAACCTTTCATCCTCCCCTTTCAATTACCATTACCACCCCCATACCAAAAACATCTCAAATGATTACCACTCTGAAAAAAAAAAGTTTTTTTTTTAAAAAAACATTTTTTTTCTATTTTATTCTTCCTCTAAACTCAGCCCGGGTCAAAAAGTAGGCGAGTAGAAGTTTAAAAAACTAAATTTTAAAAAAAATTTAGTTAGACAAAAAATTATTAAATTTTTAAAAAAAAACTGACCTCACAAAGCCGGGCCCTTGAGAGCACCCAAATCCCCCACTCAAAGGGACAAAGCCCTTTTTGAAGAGTGGACTACCAAAAAAAGCATTTTTCAACTCTGCCGACTATTTCCCCCTTTATTGGAGGCAACAACAGCTCTGAACTTGGTAGAGAAGTCCACCGGCGCTTCCAATGCTTCGATTCACCCGCGCCAGCGGAATGCCGCAGACGAAGAAGGGCGCCACCGGGGCCCGCCGAAGAAGGGCACAATGACGGCGAGGATGGCCGAGCGGGCCCCGAGCGGAAGAAGATGGTCACCCCCGAGGAAGACGTGAAAGCGGAAGTTGGTGGGGAAAGAAGACGAAAATGTTCGGCGAGGCTACCTGCGACCAAAGTGCAGCACCACAGGCGGTCGTCCGCTGATGCAGCGCCCGAAACGGGCCAGTGAAGTGGAAGTAGTAGTTTTTGGTTGTTGAACTGTTTTGCCCTGTTTTGAGCAGCTTGCTATTTGAGTTTTGTACAAAGGACAGTTGTTTGTTTAGCGTTTGAAAGTTGAAAATGGCCCTGTGAAAAGATCAGCACCATTAAGACGTGAGAAAGTACACCTCAAAAAGACCAGTGCATAAAAAAAGGGCCCAAATCAAAAAGAAAGTATTAACTGGCAGTAATCATAAAGGTGTGGGGCGTTCTGGGCAAGTAAACAAATTTGATCACCGAGGTGTGGGCTAAAACTAAACAAAAAAACAAAAAGTTAGATTTTTTTTTAATGATTAAAAAATTTTATTTTTTAATTTTGGTCGCCCAGTGAACATGCTCCGGTGGCCATTTCAAAAAGATAAACCACTAGAAGCGGGCCCGACATTGATGCCTCTCTTAAAAAAAACAATAAAACGGCAGTTTTTTGATGAGGGTAAAAAATACTTAAACAACTAGCTAGATTTTTGCTTCTTTTTTTAAAGCCACTTTTGAAAAAAATTTAAACTCGCTTTTTTTTGCAAAAAAACGGTGAACATTTTTTAGTAGTTTTTAAATGTAATTAAGGGCCTTTGCCCACCTTCTTTGGGGTTTGGCCTGGCCCACTAACTGCCCCACTGATTTCCCCCCTCAAAGAAAGTCTCGCTGGGACACAAAAAAACCTAAAAGGGCCCCAAAACCCTCCACGGGCGGTAAGTAACTGAATTTGGGCGTAAAGGCCGTAAATTTGGGAAAGGGGCCCGATGTACGGGAAAAAATTTACCCGCAAATGGGACATTTTCCGGGGGTTGGGTAGGGGTAGTAGGGGGGCCCGGGGGCCCGGTCCCACTCGGCGCCGGGGATGAGGGCACTCCATAGGTATTTTGCTGGAGGCTTATCAGTGCTGAAGCCAGTAAAAAGGTATACGATGGCGACGAGTGGCCTTGAAAAAAGTGCTGGGATGATGTTAATCTGCCCGGGGCTGATAAGAATACGACCAGAGGTGTAGTAAAAAAGAAATTTTAAATTTTTTAAAAAAAATTAAAAATGCGACGTGAACTTTAAATTATGTTGTATGTAAACTACTATTTTTTTTTAAAAACAAAAAAATAAACATTTTTCAAGCAATTAAAAACTTTTGAAAATTTTTGCCCTTTCCCAAAGAAAGGGTTTCCCTATACTTTAAAATGCGTGTTTTTTCCCGTTTTAAATTTTTTTTTAAATATTTTTTTGGCAAAATGAGTAATAAACTTTTATGTTTGTTTTTGTTTTCAGTTGTTTACTTGCTTGCTACAATTTACAAAACCCGGGAAAAATTTTTAAAGTTTTTTGTTTTTTTTAAAATTAGTTTTTATTTTTAAACGAAAACACTTTTTTAAAATTATTTTTTTTTAAATATTAAAAATGTTGACAAACAAAAAAGTAAAAAAAATTTTAATAACAATTTTTTTGACAAAAATAACTTAATTGGGTTTTAATTTTTTTTTTTTTTTTAAAAATGGGTTTTTTATTTGAGTTTTTTTTAAAATTTTTTCCCTTTAAACAATGCAATTTTAAAAATGATTTTACTAAATTTCCTTATGCTTTTTAATTTTGTCCAGTTGGCAACTAAGAGAGGCAACTTGAAAACGATTATTTAAGTTAAAAATTTAAACCCAACCCTCAATTTGGCGGGTTTTTAAACGCCGGCTTTGACATTGACATTTTATTGCATTTAAAAAAAATGAAATTTACTAAATTAAATTTAAAATTTAAAAAAATTGTTTTGAAAATTTCCCAAAACTTTAACAGTGTGCAAAAATGTTTTTTTTAAAGTATTTTTCGTTTTTGGGGGAAACCATTTGCTTGCTTGATAGTGATGTTTGGGCAGCGCTGTGCCGAGGGGGACAAAGGTGGCTCAACGATTATCATTGGAAGGAGGTGGTGTTTGTGGCGGTGGCTTTGGTGGTGATTTAGGTAATTTTTGGGATTTTCAAAAACATTTTTAAAATACAAATTAATTATTTTGTTTTTATTTTTAATTAGGTTTCCGTTTGTTCCTTTGGCTTGCATTTGGCCGGTGGTCGCTACAAATTATCATTTTATTTTTGTAAAATTATATACGTTAACGCATGGTCGTTAACACTTGGTAAATTTGTAGTTTTACAAAACTTATTTTATCAAAAATAAAACAACTTTTAAAATCGGGTTTTTTGCTTTTATAGCATGCCTTAAAAATATTTTTGAACGGCAAGTGTTTATCACACTGCAAGTTAAAAGTTAACCAAGCGATTAAACTGCTATTTGCACAATTACTTGCTTTAAAGTTTTACAGAAAAACATTGTTTACAAAATTAAAAGTTTATTGTTATTTTGGTTTTAAACAAAAAAATTTAAAATTACAATTTAACTATAAAAGTAAATGTTTGTATTTACATAAGTGTGTGGTGTTAATTCCTTTTTGGACGGTTCATGTTTGCTTAGTTTATTCTTAGTACTACTAAGCTGTTGTGTTTCTAAATGATTAATCTCTAGAGTTATCACCACTAAGCATGTAGTCCAAATTACTATCTGTAATTCTTGGCAACGCAGCAACAAACATTCTCACAGGTCAACCAGTTTAGTCATAACACATCTATATTTGATGAACTTTCAGAATTGGCAGCTGTCTCTCTTAAACTGTTTTTTTTTGATATAAAAGCAAGCGAGCAGCTAGCATCACTTGTAATAAGCTAAAGGTTTTGGTTTTTTTGTTTTTTTTGATCACAATTTGATACACCTTTACTGAATCATCAATAACACAATGCTTCACTTTGACAATAAATGCTCCCTCTGCCCATCGTCACCGCCGTGACAATGTACAGTGCTACTCTTTTTATCAACCGGTGGCCGCCCTCGAAGAAGCTACGGCGACCACACATTCTCATTTTTGGTCGTTTGTATGTGGCATAAAATTCATCCTCATCATCCATTGCTCAGTTTACATAAAAAATTTCAAATATTTGTTATCATTAAAGTTTTATTTATAAAATTGTTTATGAACACACCACACAGGGCCACACACTTCACCTACACACTGAGATACAAGTGCTTGCATTTGCTAATAAAAAACTGAACCTCAGTTCACCATCATCATCCTAATAACTCACATGACTTAAATCATACTGTTTTAGTTTTACTATTGCAAAAAATCGGTTGCCAACCAGCGTAATTGCTCTGCGTAAAGTGCTCTGGCCTTTTGCGGAAGGGTAATCGAAAGCAAATTTTTTGGCAAAGATTTCACTCCTTCATCCGCAGGCCCTGACCGTCGCAATGAAAAGACGATGTTGAGAAAGAAAGAGGAGGGAAAAAGAGGTTAAAATGTGCCGAGAAGTACAAAAATGCAGCATGAACACTGGCAGCGCTCATTTGCATCAGCAACAGCTTACTACCTTGTAATCTACAACTCGGTTAACACATTTTTGCGTCCGCTGTTCCGTGAGCGCTAGTGCAAGTGGTAGTACGGCGAATAGCAGCAAAAGCAGCAGCAGCAGCCAGCCATTTTCCGACAACTTGTTCGCTAATGCTTTTTTTAGATTGAGTTTCGATAAGACTGAAGTTTTAGCAGGCGTCTAAAACTGGTCGCTTATCTCTTAAACAAGCTCACGGACACAGATACGTTGCATATAGTAAGGTGGCTGTTGTTGCTGTCGCTGTTGCCTTTTTTTGTTCTTCTTTCATTTCTGCATCTCAAAGAAGTATAGAGGATTTACTTCACAGTTTCACAGGGGGATGAAAAAACTCTTTCCTCAGTTTCACTTTCTTCTCTCTCTCTCTTTTCCATTTTTTCATCTCTAATTCACGACCAGTTTTTCTGTGCAGCAATCGGTCTAACAGTTTCCCCTTTGCTCGCACTTTTTGATAAGCAACAGACTGGAAAAACTGTGGAAAGTATAAAAGGTGTCCGCGTGAACGGGAGATAAGAGTATCCACAGCTTTTCACGCAACTTTAGCTTCCCTTAAATCACCCCCAAACACCACCACCACCACCACAACTCACTCAATAAAATGTCCTACGCCAGCAGCTGCTCGTCTCCTTCCCCTCCTCGTGCGCCCTGCTCGTCTCGTCCTGGTGACAATCGCCGAGCGCCGCGACAAGGCGGTGCATTATCATCATCGGCGGTGGCCTCAACGACGAGACCGCCGTCCGGGGAAGGTAAAGGAGAGACATCTTTTTTATCAACGTTTTGATAATTTTTTTTCCATTATTCATGCTCACCTCACTTTCCGGTGCGCCCTTCTCGCGCCTCCGACGTAAGCCTCTTACTTAATCCTCTTCTTCATCTTTCACCACCTCTTCCTTCTTCACCATCACCACCCCAACAACAACATTTTAAAATACGTCCACTGGCTGGAACTTCTCTACCATCTCAACTAGACTTAAATGTACTAATACTATTAAATTATTGTTTATTTCCCATCATAACGCATTGTTAATACGTTAATACTTATTACAATTGTAGTGTTTATTACAAATGGAACAATACTTAAACTCTGTACATTTTAAATCAGATGTTTTTGTTGGTTTTTTTTAGAATGGTCCTTTTAATTTCACAAATTGAGGTTTAGTTTTAGTCATCATTTTTTCGATGCCTTCTAAGTTTCCTCACCATTTTTGCGATTATCCTTCTTTTCGTTTCTTATGTTCTACCATCGACTGTCCATTTCTTTTATCTTCAGCAGACTGACTTCGAACCGCCACTTGAGAGACTTCGCTTATTTCATCATTATCACATTTTGAGCTATGTGCACTAGTCAAACGGTAATAACAAAAAGAAAATGAAAAACAGTGGCTAAAAATTTCAGATCTAGTATGTAAATTAGAACTGATTAGTAAATGATTAACAAACAAAAATAATGCTTTTGTTTATATAAAGTGTTAGTAAGTTTCCATTTAAAAAGTTCTTCTTCAAAAAACCTACAAAACGGTACAGCATTTAGCTGCCGATTTGCATTAATTTAAAACCATTTGTGTAAAAATTAACTTGAAAAACCATTCACCCCCTTTAGAATTTCACAGTTTTTGCCATTTTACTTAGACTTTAAGCATTTTAAGTTATTTCCCACACTAATGCTAACTGCCCTTTTTTATATTGATGACTTTAATTGGTAAAAAGCCTTATCAGAACATAACGACCAGAACAGTGTAGGAGATGAAACCTAAATGGTGGTTAATTAAGCAAACCATTTTAAACTAATGTTTCATTAAAGCTTAACTAATTATTTAACTAATTATTACCATATAGTACTCTTTTGAGAGGCATGGCGAAGTAGCTGAAAATAGTACGGAGTAACGGCTGCGACGGCGGTGTGGCGAAGAGTCAAACTGCAGCAGCGCACTGGGCGGAGGGGGGCAGGCGGAATGCCGGTTGAAGCGGAATCAGAATGTCGCAACTCTCCCGTCAATCCGGTGGCAATGCCCACTATGTAGGCAATTCGTGGTAATTAGAAAGAGGAAAAGTGGGACACTCACCGGCAGCCGGACAGCGGTTATGTACTATCCAAAAGTTCCACCCGCCTTAAGGCCCACGAAGAAGATTGACCTGTAACGGCGATGATAGAAGTCGCCCACCCAGATGGTGCTGATGATGGGTCGAGCAGTAGGCGTATTAGGCCTGGTATGTACTTGGCAGGTGAGACGAGTGAACGGTTCAGGGCGAGGAATCGGGTCAGATATACTTGGGCTGGGCGGTCCGGGGCTGATACGTTGAAATGAGGTGTGAGTTTGGAAGTTTGCAATTACTGAAGCTATCTCGCGTGTTGAAGAATTGATTTCCCGACGATTTGAGGATGACAGGATGGACTCTGTTTCGTGGACCTTTTGAGAAAGGCGTTTTCAGGGTTGCGTGGAATGGTCCCTGACAGGGCGTCAGTGATGCGTTCATCCTGATCCTCGCTCCCAGCAGTGTCTTCTGCTGACGCAATGTACCGCACGGAGAGATGATGAGTCATGATTCTTCAGACATTGCTGAGTTTGCGAAAAAAAAAGGGGAAAAAGTTTATATGACATAAATATCTAAAATTACTGTTAGTTTATTACCGGTAAAGAAGATAGAAGGAAAGACGGCAAGACAATCAGCCACAGAAGACGGACGCCAGTTTGGTCGTAGACGTCATTCATGGTACACAATTCAGTAGGACGTAAATTTCAGTCACGGGGAAAACCAGAAGGTGAAATAAAGAGCAAAAGTGTCAGCTTGTTCAACGTCCGCTCAGCTTCAAAACATCGCCGCTCTTAGGGTGAAGCTCTAGTAAGAAAACAAAATTTTTCAGTATATTATTTGGTTCATAAAAATCAAAACCGAGTACTTTTTCCATTGACCATAGACCGCCCTTCCCGCGCTTTCGAATGACATCATACGCCTCGAACGCCCCTCATTACAAATCCACAGCACAAGGCTGACCAGCGTGGGGTGCAGTTCATCGCCCAGTGGAGTCCCCTTGGCCCAGATCCGGGGGGCGGACACTGGTGGGCGAAGGTTGTACGGCGAGGCGGCCATCTCTCCGCCGTGTCGCCCACCGTGCTCCAGTGAAAGCCAAACGTTCCCGTAGAAGGTCAAAGGTGGCGCTCAGGGCGAAGGCGAAGATGTATGAGCTCGATTGAATCCCGGCTCTTGGTCCATTTCCGCTCCACCGCTTCGGGCCACCTTTTCCTCTTCCGTCACTTGAATTGGATCATCTGGTCGTAGATTGCCTTGAAGTGGCCGACTATGGAAGCGAAGAATAAGAAGCTCAGCGTGGACTTTACATAAAAAAAACTTTACCACGAAGATTGTGATTTTGGTGAAAAGTAAAGGAAATGAGGAGTTCGGCTGTTGCTGTTTCCATTGCTGCTGCTGCTGAACCCGCCTCAGGTGCTACGTTCTTCGCTTGATGTCATCATTGTTCTTCCACTTCCCCTCCTTTTTTGCGGGCGTGGAGTGAAATTCGTTGTTGGAGTGAATCGGAGACAATCGGTTGTAGGTGAAGCGTTGTGGACATTGTTAAAAAGTAAAATTTTAATTTTGAAATTCTGAGTGTACAAAATCTTAAATTACATCGTGTTCCTGAATTTGTCATAAAATTAAAAAAAACCATAACACCTCAATTATTTACTGAAAATCCGATTTGTTTTCTGCGTTTCTGCAGATAGGTCAAAGTGGGTACCAGGCTAAGGGTAAACTTTTTTTTCTCCTCTTTTCAGTGCACATAAACTTTCTTCTGAATTAAGGAGAGCCATTTTGAGGGAAAGTGGCTTCCCTGCGCCATGCATTTGTATCGCAAAAAGGTCATTTTTTTTTTTTTTTCGATACAGCTTTTCTTAGCAACCACACATCGTATTAGTTGTTTAAAAACAAAACTGAAGGCGAATGTAAGTCTTTTTTTATATCCTAAAAAATTTAAGTTTTAACAATTTTTTAACTTAATCAAGATTTAAAAACAACACGCTTTACAACCTCCCACAATATACAGTTCAATATAAACCCCAAATTTTTTTCTGATATAAAAAAAGATTACATTCTCCCTTCAGTTTTTTTTTACAGCTGATCTTAATCCGAGTGTGGGTATGCTAAACAAGGTACCGAAAAAATGCCTTTTTGCTAAACAATGCTTGCGCGGGAGCCCCTTTCCCTAAAAATGGCTCCCTTAAACTGTAAAGTTTTAAAGTAGCACAATAAATTTCAACCAGTTTTGTGTGACAACAACAGACGACTAATTCGGTTTTATTTACGGTTATGTCGGTTGCCTCAACTTTTCCTGCACTGCTTTGTCTATTCTGTTTTTTTTTTTTGTTTTTTTTTGCTGGGCAAATGTCTTTATAATTGCCTTCTTAGCAGCAAACGACTAAATGAAATTTTCATTGGTATGCTCTGGGTTCAGTTAATAATTGTGATTCAGTCCAACAAGTCAAGACTACCAGAGTCTCACTCTCGTCCATAACCGGTGGGAAGATCAAGAAGATCATAAATTTAATATTTTAACATTTGGAACAACTAACATGTAAAGCACTCAGCAGTGACTTTTGCTGGTGTCCAATGTTTTCGTACAAAAAGTAACGCAGGTCTAATTCAACAATGATTTTTTCGCTGTATTTTAAGCTAGGTTTTTAATTATAATTTGGAGGGAAACAAACAATTATGTTGCTAAAAAATCCCTTGTATCAAACAATAAAAAATCACGCAGATTAGGAAATCACATGTAGTACGTCTTTGAGGTATTCGAAAGTTGCTGAAGATTTTAAAAGAATACGGCTGCAGTCGCGATGCTATGGCAAGAACTTCCATTGCAGGATTGCCGGGCCTAACGGCTCTGCCGTTGCTCAAAACGGAAGTGCGTTGTGAGAAGAACGTTAACTTTGCCCACTCCTTCTCCAGGCTTGTTTTGAACGACAATTATCACACTCGTGGTGACGAGGAGGGAAAAAGTTGCACTCACCCCTGACAGCGAGTATTCGTCTCAAAGTAGGCACTCCTTGAAGCCCGTCACGAGAAGAGGTGACACTGTACGGGCGATGTAAAGGGCACGATTGTGCTGATGATGGGCGCAAAGTGAACCGAATGGCCTGTTGTGTACTTGCGGTAAAAACGAGGTGACGTTGAGGCCAAGGAAGTGGGAATAAGAATAAATGGTAAGTTTGCTCGGTTCAACAAATTGTTATTGAGTGAAATTTGTTTTTCCTTGAGCACACGCCTCCAGAGAAGCGTTCAGCGGTCAGATCGCTTCAGGCACCTTCTGCTTGACGCTATGTACCGACGGAGGAGGATATATGCATAACGCCGCGAAAAAGCTAAATGGGTAAGAATAAATCACAACTTTAAAAAATGAAAAATCATTGCTGTCAAAAAAATAATGTTTTGCTGTCACCTACCTAAAGAAGGTAGAGAGAGACGGTGACGACAATCATCCACCAGAAGCGGGAGCGCCAGTTTGTTCATAGCCGTACGTCGTTAACGTACAATTGGAGAAGGAAGTAGACGTTCAAGATACTATAAAGTGAGAATAACAGACAGAAGCGGAAGTTTCATCGTCTTGCTTATCTTCCGTATGCGGCCTCCTCTCAGGTGAAGTTCTTAAAAAATAAAAAATGCAAATTTTTTAAAACATTTTTCATCTTTTTTGTATACCTTTTCCATTGATATAAACGCTCTCCTTGCTTGCAAATCACCAACGTCTCGAACTTCGCTGATTACGCTCATCAGAAGAAGATGACCAGCGGGGGTTGGTGGTGCAATTGCAGCGACCAGGTGGAGTCCCCTGGGCCAGATCGGGCTGACACCTGTGGAGAAGTGTTTACTGCGATTGCGGCCATCTCCTCCGCCGTGACCGCCCACGTGCTGCCAGGGTGAAGCAAACGTCCCGTAGAGGTCGCAAAGTGCGCTCACCAGGAAGGCACCACGTAGATGAAACTTTTTAATTTTTTGTTGTCGAATTCTAAGTATTACTATCACTCCTCAACTCGATCGTGTCCACTGTCGTAGATGGCTGACAAAGTGTTGCAGGCAAAGCCAAAATGGAGTTAATTATCGTTTTAATGTTTGAAATATGTAGCACAAGTTTCGCTTATTGGGTCGTATAACTTGGTTTTTTTTTCTGCTTTTGAGATAGACTTTTATTTATGTTGAAAGTTTTTTGTGGATCAAATTTGGCATTAATGGCTCTTGACAGTTGCAAAGCACATTTTGGTATACTAAATAAACTACTTTTTTAATTTACAAAATAAAATTGGTTTTAAACAATAGTAAATTTTTGTTTTTTTAAAATATGCTTTTTTTTAACCAAAATTAATTATAAAAAAAATAATTTTTAAAAGTTTACTAAATTTTTTGAAAAAGGACTTAAAGTCGCAAACAACTTAAAGGGTTTTATTTTTTTTTTTAAAAAGAAAAGGGCAAAAAAAAGGTTTTTAGTGTTATTGAAAAAAATTTTTAAAACTTTTTAAACTCGAGTTAAAAAAAATTTTTTATTAAAGAAAAAAAGCATCGCTAACAAACAACACCCCAAATTCTAAAAAATATTTAAAAAAAAATTTGTTTTCTAAGTTTGTTTATTGAAAAAATGATAACTTTTTTCAGACTTTAAAGGGAATTAAAAAACTCCCCTTTATTATTTTCATTAAACCAGTCATTTAATGATTCAATGTACTACAGTATCTTTTTTTTTTTCTAAACTAAATTAAAATAAAATGTTTTTTTTAACAAACTTTTTTTCCAGTAAATATTTTGTTGATAATGATAATATATTTGTTCATAAAACTTTTTTTAAAAAGTGAACAAAAATGTCCTGACAAACTGTCCCAATTAGTGATTTAAATTTGGGCCCTTTAATTAGGATCTGAAAAGAGGAGTTAGAAACACACAAACGTTTGTTTGCACTTTTGGTAAAAAAAAAACAGGCAAATTTTTGGCAAAAAAAAATGCAGCAAATAATGATAACAACAATGCACAACTGCAAACCCTGAGTTTCTCTGTTAGTTGTACAAAAAGATGAAAATCAAAGTCCATTGGCCTTGAGAATAAGCAAAAAAAATAGCAACCTCGCCGTACCTTTCCTACCCACTTTGTGGACGGGGTGTACAACAGCCTTAACACCCAACAGTACACTGGGGTTAACGTTTCCCATTGGGGCCAGTTGATTAGGGGCCCCAGCAGCACAGCAGCAGACTGATTAGATTTTCACATGTATAAAATGTATCGACAGGCACAACAACAACAGAGCACAACAGAGTCACAGCAGAAAAGCTCTCTGCCACAACAACAAAAGTTTTTGTTTTTCATTTTTCTAAACTGAAAAAAACATTTTTTACAACAATGACCGACTGGACGACATTGCCCTCTTTCCCTGGGGCCCATCTTTTGCCTACTTTTTTACTGGTAATTTAAAAGCTAAACTTTTTTTCACTTGCTCAATCCCCTTTTTTTCTTCTATTACAGGCACCTCAAGCAGACCTCCCTCCTTCTGGTCCTCCCGGGGCGTTCCCGGCCCGCAGCCACTGCCGCTGATGGGAAACATGCACCAAATCTTCGGGCAAAGCCCGCGGCGAGGGCAAACCAGGCCCTGGTCCCGAGAGTACGGCAAAATGTACGGCTATTTTACTCGGGCTCTACCCGGTGCTGATGGTGACCGACCCCCCACCTGGTGAAGCAGCTGCTGGTGAAGGACTTTGGCCAGCGGGGTGAACCGACAGAACCCAAAAGGGTTTTCACCACCCCGTCTGGGACCAAAAACCTCTTCAACGCGGAGGATGAACAGGGGCGGCACGGCGGACAATTACCTCGCCGGTTTTTCCCTCGGGAAATTTTCGAGCTTTCACGGCCTGATGGACGCAGCATCAACAACAAACCGCCCTTTTTTGGACGGCGCCCACCTCCTCCTCCTCCCCCCCTCCCCTTCCCCCCGGGGAGAAAAGGGGGAAATTCTAAAGGACTTTAAGGAGGTGGCCCCCGGGGCTTAAACCATCACGTCATCGGGGCGACCTTTTTTTGCCACTGAGCCCCAAATTAAATGAGGGGGTTTTCGGGGGGGAAGAAGACCCCTTTTGTTCACTACGGCCAAAGTTCTTTTGGGTGAACCCGGCCCGGGGCGCGGGCCCCATCATTTTCCCTCGCCGGAGGGGGCTCTCAACCTCCCCCTAAATGTGAAAGCTTCCCCGACCCAAGGGGTCTGCAGTGGTTCTCGACCTGTCGAAAGATGGTACCCAAGGGGTGAGCAGTGGCCAGAAGAGGGCGGACTGGTGCAGCTGCTGCTTGTGCAAAGGTGGAAAAAGGCGGAGCTGAAGAAGGTGACTATGAAAAGCGAGGGCGGATGCTGATGTGAAGGGTAAGGGTTTTGAAAAAAAAGTTTTTTATTTTATTTTTTAATTTTTTTTTTTTTTGCAGATAGAAAAGAGGATAAAGCCCATTTCCAAAAACCCAAATCTACCCCCACCCCCAACCGACTCGAAGTCTCACCGAAAAGGGAAAATCACGCCCAGTGGGTGCTCCTTTGCCGCCTTTTTGGGTAAAAAAAGGGCTTTTGATGATAAACTTTTAAAATAGCTAAATAAACCAAATTAATTAATTTTTTAGCCCCCCCGTTTTCCCACCATTTTTCACCCCCATCTTTAGCTGATCAAGAACCCTTTACGTCCAGGAGGGGCTGGTGGGGGAAAATTAGAGAGGCCTTGGTAGACATCAAGGACGAGCCCCGGGTTGGAAAACTTTGAGAAGGTGGTAAATGGGTTTTCCCTCCCGGAGGGGCATCAAGGGACGCGGGGAAATGACCCGCCGGTAAAAAAACTTTTTTTTGAAAAATTTAACTAAAAAAAAATTTTAGGTCCCCGTCCTTTTCCCCCGATTTAAAGGCAGACCGGGTACCCCCCTGGAGGGCTTTCACCTCCCAAAGGCACGCTGTTTGAGATTAACCCTATCCATTCAAAGGGACCCTGAATATTACCCCGCCCGGGAACCCTTAAACCCCGGGAAACGATTTTTGCCGGAAAAAAACACCCCTGGTGCCGTACCCTATCTCCCCTTTCGGAGCGGTAATTTTTTCCTTTTACATGATTATCGTATTTTTAATTTTTTATAAAATTTTTTTGTTTTTTTTATTTTAGGCCAAGGAATTGGAAAGGGGGAAGGGAAATTGCCATATAAAATTTTCTTTCTAAAATTTAAAATTTACTTAAAATTTTTTTACAGTTTTGGGCTTTCGTTTTGCCTACCGGAAAAAAAACCCCGGTTTCCTAGCAAGGTCCCCCTTCGGTACCGTTTTGACGCACTGAGGGCACCCCGGGAAAAATTGACCTTCAAAAAGGGCCTCCCCGTTGCTCAACACGGAACCTTTCCGGCAAGGTTTGCGAAGACCCCTTTAAAATTTAAAGATCAATTTACAAAAGTGGACAAAGTGTTATTTTTTTTAAAAAAAGATTTTTATTGTACAAAAATTTAAAAAGTTTTTTTTAAAATTAAAATTCCAAAAGGTTTTTTAAAAATTAAAAAAGATTACTTTTTTTTTTTTTTTATGAAATCTAAATAAAGGATTTTATTTTTAAAAACAGCGTGTTGCACTAAAAATTAAACCTAAAAAATTTTAAAAATTTAAATTAAAATTGTATAATTAAAAAAATTTTCTAACATACGCGTGCCCCCTTATTTTAAAATTATTTAAATCAAAAATATTTTAAAAAAATTTAAATTTTTAAAATTAAATTTTCTATGCGCTTTCAAAAAGTGATTTTTAAACTTTTTTAAAAAAACGGGTTTTTTTTTATTCCCGGGTTTTGCAAATCACAGAAAGGAGTGCAATTAGGTTTTTACCTGTTTTATTTAAAAAAAATTTTTTAAAATAAATGAACAAAACCAAGATTAATTGGGGTTTTTCTTACCCCCTAAAAGGTTTTCGTCGTGATGCATAGTTTGTCCATAAGTGCTTTAAAAAGGGCCCCAAATCGGCCGCTGGCGGGCAAAAAGCTCAGCCTGATCAGAAAACCCCAAACCATTAATCACAATTTAATAATTTTAAAAACGGCCCAAAGGGGAGTACCTTCAAAAGAAAGCCGTTTAAACCCGGGGCCCCCAAAGCCAGAAATTTTTGATGGGAACAGCGTCTGGTAAGCCGTCGATTGAGCCCCCTCCACCCGGTCGCCATTCGTCGCCACCTTGGGGGCCACTGATGCAACGGGCAAACTGCACTAGCTGCATCTCCGTAGCCCATACGCTAAAACCCCGCCCAAAAGGGGCAACTTTTTGACTAAAAAACGCCACGGGCGGTGAAAGAGGAGGCAATAAAACCACGAAAAAACCGTCAGCGCCCGGGACCACATTTGGGGCGCGGCCTTTCCAAAAAACAAGAAAAGGGGTGGACCTGGGGTTTTGGAGGAATTTGTAAAAAACAGGGGCCCCCTTTTGGGAGTTGTTTTCCTTTTTCCTTTTCTTTGTTTTGTTTGCTTTTACTTCGGTGGGGAATTTTTAGTTTTTCAATGGCCCCCTTTGGGGGAAAAATGGCCAGGCACTGGCTGGCCATCAGAAAAAGTTTCCCCCAAAAAAAGGGGCCCTGAAGAAAAAAAAGGAAAAAAAAAAAAATTTAAAATTTTTTTTTAAAAATTCTAAAAAAATTTAGCTTTTTTTTCCCCAGCCCAATAAAAACGGGTTTAAACCCGGGGAAAACCCCAAAACGGGGGAGGTTTCCCCCCCAAAGAAGCAATAAAAACGGAATTCCCCAGAAACGTAAATTTAGCAAAAAAAAAAGGAGGCGCGTAGAAAACAAAAACAGCAAGAAAAAGAGCCGAAAGAGCGGCTTGAAAGGGGAAAATTTTCCCGTTGAAACGTCGAGCTTAATTGCAAAAACCAAAAACAACATTTTATTCAAATTTAAATTTTTTTAATTTTAATTTTAAATTTTTTCCCAAAAACACAAAAACAACAAAAACACCCAAACACCAATCCCTTTGCCCCCCAAAGGGCTCAAGTTTTCCCGGGCCCACCCAGGGAGGCCCCCCCCTGCTGGGGCGGGTTCCCGGGCCCGCAAGAAAGGGGGCAAAAGGTGGCGACAAGGGGGGGAGGCCAGGGTTTACCCCTTGGGTCAATTGCCCCCACGCCCGCGGAAAGGCCCGGGGGGGCCCTCTGGGGGCTCTCGCCAAGAGCCCAAAGGGTCAAAGGGCCCGTCTTTAGTGGCCCATACCCCCAAAAGGTTTTCCCCGGGGATCAGCAGCAGGGGAAAACGAGGAAACAACCCAAATTTTTGGAAACGGGGAAAAAAACCCTTCTTGAAGGTACTTTTTTTTGCTTTATAGTTTTAAAGTTTTAAAAAACGTTTTCTGATCCCGGTCAAGATGGTAGAAAAAAAGAACTGAGGTGATGTAAAAATGACGATAGAGCGTTTTTCAACTGTGTCAGAAAGTATGTCATATTTTGTTTTAGTTTTTTTTCGTAGTTGTTTTGTGATGACGTTGATTATACTAAAAAAAACTTTATAAAAATCATTTCTTATTTATGAGTTTTTCGGTTAACATATTTTTTGCAATTTTTGGTACATGTAAAATTTGTTTTAAAAAGACGTAAAAAAAATTGTAAAAAATCAATTTTTTTAATGTTAAATTTATGCAAAAAATTTTTTATGTTCAATTTATTGATTTTAAAATAAAAATTTTTTTATTTTTTAATATGTGGCCACCTTTGTTAGTTTAAAATCCATAAAACAAAACACTAGTTTTCACAATTTTTTAACTGTGAAAAACCCAAAAATTGAATGTGAACCAAAAAATTTTTTAAAATCGATTTTTTTTTTTGGGAATTTTAAATTTGGTTTTGATTATTTATTTTAAAAACAAAAAAAATTTAAAAATTAAAAAAAACATTTTTTTTTAATCAAGTTTTTATTGAATTTAATAAAAGTTTTTTAAAATTTAGTTTTATTTTTTATTTCAGTTACTTTTAAAAATTTAATAAAAAATCATTGGTGTCATCTTGTCAAATCAACAAAAAAACTAATGTTGATTATTTTTAAAAACGCATCTTTTTTTTTGTGGGTTTCATTTCCATGTAAACTAGCTGGCATCCTCAATGATCAACTTTTTAAATAATAAAAACCCAAACAAAAAAAAAATATTTTATGAAAAACCTTCATCCCAATTTTCCAACATTACCTAAATATTTCCAGCCATTGATTTCCGATTTGGTACGATCAAATCAGACAATCTGTCAACAAACGCAAAAACTTTGATCAGTTTTTTAAATTTTTTTTTACCCAAAAACTTTAACATCAAACAGAGAGCTTTTGTCGGAAACCCCCTTTTGCTGGGGGGGAAAATTTTACACCGGGCCCACTACCTGCATAAAATAGGTGCACTAGATTTTGCTGCATCTTTTTAAATTTTCATTTTGCAGTTTTGCTATAAAAAGCACATTGGAATTGACTTTAAGCAAAAAAATAGTTCAAAAAACTTTTTCACAGTTTTCAACTAATTTAACAAAAACAAAAACAACAACAGCAGAGTTGAAACTTCCCCCACAGACAACAAATTTAAAAAATTTTTTTTTTGCCCAACTTTAATTAAAAAACAAAAACAAATACCCCCCATGAAAACCGAGCAATTTTTTTCATTTCCTCGCCCTTTTTGCCCTGATTTTCCTTTTCTTGCCGGTACCGATGGGCCATCGTCAGCCGAACTCTCGCGACCACCTTCACTGCAAGATGGAGTACCATGAAACGGGGGAAGACGGTGCAAACGGCCGACCCGTACGCCGTTGTCGAGTCCTATTCTAAGTTTTTTCCAAACTGAGTTGAGTGAGGAGGAAAATTAGGAGAGTCAGAGAGTGAGAAAGAGAGCAGCAGCTTTTTTGATGGTAGAAACAAAGAAGACAGAAGAAGAAGCCTTCTTCTTCGTTTTCCTTTTTCTTTTGCTCCGTGGTGTGTGTGTGTCTTCAAACATTGACATTGACACTAAAAGTGGCAGGGGAAAAACAGCGTTTTGTGTGTGTATGTGAGTTTTTAATGTTAAAAGGAGTAGTTTTTTTTTGTACATGCTTACCAAAAAATTGGGACAAAAACGAAAGAAAAAAAAAAAATTGGCCAATCGAGGTATCAATTAAAATTTTTTTTTCTTTTTTATTTAAAAACATGAAACACATTTTTAGAAATATAAAGTGTATTGTAGTTAAAAACCGGGGCCAAAAAACAGTGCATTTTAGTGCTATTAAAAAGACAGCTTTTACTAGCAAACAAAGAAAAAAACGAATTTGCCCCTTGAACGGACAAAAAGTAAGAACAGCACAGCAATATCTCAGCAATTACTAACTAAAATGAACGAACCGAAATAAATTTATTGACAACTTTAAAACTTTTTCCGAAAATTAGATTCCCCTTTTTTCCCATTCTTCCTTTTTGTGTTTATGAAATATTTCAGCACTCTTTTGGGTTGCAGCAAAAGAAATTTTGTTTAGAGTTGTTTTATGGCAATAATCAAGAGATTATTTTTTTTTTAATAATTTTATATTTTTTTAATTATTAATTTTTTTTTATTTACCCTTTTTGCAGGACCTTCACGGCGATCCGGCCCCACTCCGTGTCCCCTGGGGGCGCCCAAAATCCCCCATTGAGGGTCATTTGCCCGCCAGCCGTCACCTGACTATAAACAGTGGGACAGGGAAAAAGGTAAAGTTTTCCCGAAAAAATGGCAATTTTATAATTTTTTCAAATTTTAAAAAATTTTTTAAATCAATATTTTTGTTTAAAGGGCACCTGCGTTTCAAAGCAATGTTTTAAAATGGTTTTTTTCAACTGTTTTTGCTTTTTAATACTTGAAAGTTATACAATTTTTTTATTACAATAAACCTTCCAAAAATTGCACAATTCATTTGCCGACAGAAACCCTCACTATTGATTTTTTGGGCTTGGCTTTTTGTTAAAATGTACACCAAATTATTTTTTTAAAACTCCTTAAATTTCATTAAAAACTTTTTTTTTGATCTAATTTTACATCGGTTTAGTACGACATTGCTTTGCCAACCAAAACTAAAATGAAAACGTTTTTATATCAGAAAAAGGTCACAGAAATAAAATCCTTTTTTTCAAACAAGTGCAATACTGTTTTTTTTTTTTTGTTTGAAAAAATAACCACTGTCGCAGAAATTTACAAACTCAAATTATAAAAATTTTTTCCACTGACTTTGCTGCTGAAAAGAAAAAAAAACGGAAAAAAAATTTTTCAATTTTTTTAGTGATGCGTCCAGGCAGACACGGTATTATTATTCAAACAAATAATTTTGCTTCATCTTGTTTTTTGCTGCTTTGTTGCAGTCGCGCTGTCAGATGATCGTTTACTAAAAAAAAAAAATAGAATGCGCAAAAAAAATTTGATTTCAAAGTTGAAGAAGTAATCACTATTGTGGTGCGTGGTTACTGGTGGGGAACTGTCTTGAACTTGAAATTAGTGTTGAAAAGCAAAATAATGAAAAAAAGTTTGAGAAAATTAAAAATTGTTTTTTGAATTTCACTTTTATCCTCAAGTGCAACACTCAACCAAAGGGTCCCCAATTTTACTAAAGTGACTGGCAATCTTCCTTTTTCCGACATTCGATCACTCTAACAAAAGCGGCAATTGAATTCCCACAAGTGTAAATTAGCTAATTTTGGGGGTTTAGTACATTACAAAAAAAATGCCAAATTCACAAAGCTAAATTAAGCATTACAACTGAAAAATAAGGGTAAAAAAAGCGGCAAAATTGTTCTGCCCAAAGGGTTTTAAGCAAAAATTAAACCCTTCATTTGTTGTTTTTTATCTTCTGTATCACTTCAAACTTTTGGGCTAAACTTTGTTTTTTAAAAACAACCTTCTTTTTATTTAAATTACCATCTCCTTTTTTGCACCCATTTAAAAGATTTTTTTAGCAGCCCTTGGCCGGCGGCAAAAATAAAGTTTTTTGCGGGCAAGGGGACAACATTAAAAACGCTTTTAAAACTTTTTAAATTTCAAAAATTTACATTTTAAAAAAAACTTTGAAATTCTGCATTTGAGGGTCCTAAAAATGTACTCAATTACTACTGCTCAAAAAAGAAATACATCACCAAAATAACAAAATGAAAGATGACGTTAATTAGGGGGCTTACAGGTAAATGAGCGAGCAAGCTCAATTCACAAAACCTCGATAACGTACATTACAACGCATAAAGTTAAAAACAACACCCAAAAAAGTGGCTCCGACAGAGTGCCTGAAGGGCTGCTGCCAAAACAAACAATAAATAAGAATTTTCTGTCTGTCTGTCGGGTTTTTTGCCCCCACCCGCAGGAAACTAAAAAAATTGAAACGGTGAAAGCAACCCCAAGGCTCCCTATTTTTTTCAATAAATCATAATCACCTTTTTGACATTTCCCCGTCGTACATTGCTGTTACCGCTAAAAGTGGCCAGCATTTAAAAGCCCCAAAAAGATGACACACCCGCAAAATACTCAAACAGAGTATTTCATGATATGTGGAAATAGAATCAAGTATACAAAAATTGACAAATTATTCAGAAAAAGCCTCTTTTGAGTGCCCCTTTTGTCCATGAGGTACCTTTGCGCGCTGTGCAACAACAACAACAGTGAATTTAAAGCAGCAGCAGCAAACTTGAAGTGGCGACACTTTCAGGATAAATCACCCCACCACCACGTCGCTCATCAGTTTCGAAGCGGGGGAGGAGAGAGAGAGAGGGGAGAGAGAGAGAAGGAAAAAGAAAAAAAAGAAAAAAAAAAAAAAAAACCTCTCTCTCTCTTTCACTGTCGTGTCTAAGTTCGAGTGCGTTTGCCCTTTTCTTCTTTTCTCCCCACTTTTTTCCCCTTTCTTTTCTTTCTTTTTCTAGCAATTTTTGCCTTTTCAGCTCAACGGGTTTTCAGCATGTCGGGGCCCAGCAGCCGGCGGGCGGCGGCGGCGGTTTTTCCGCACGTCCTCGAGCTGAGAGGGAAAGAAAAAGGGGAGAGAAGAGAGAGAGAGAAGGAAATTTCATCAAAAGAAGAAGAAGAGGAGAAGAGAGGAGAGGAGAACAGGAACTCTCACTTTCACTTTCTCTCTTTCACTCTCCTTTCACATTTCCTTGCTCACCTTTGTCTGCACGTTTTGCAAAAAAAAGCTTCAGCTTGTTCAGCTGGAGCGGCAAATGCTCAACAAGTCAGACTTTCCAAAATAGCAACAACGCCGTTGTTATTTGCCGACAAGTTTTTGCCTCTGACGTTTTTGCAGTTAAGGTTTAAATTGCTAATCAGTGCGATTGATGAAGTTTCAAGTTCACCACTAAAATTGTTTCAGTCATTTTTTCACTTGTGCTTTTCTATCTTTTTGTGATTTAAAAAAATGTTGTGAAAAATATTTGATAAAAATGCGTAGTTCTGCTCAACTAGGCCCGGGTGAACATTTTTCACGGTGCAGTGCCCCTGTTTAATTGCTGTGATTTAAATTAAGCTTAGCTTATTCTAATAGTTGCTTTTCTTTTTCTTTTTATTGATTTGTCAGCAATGCTTCTCTGATCATCCGTGGCTAATTTTAGGCTATCATCATTACTACCACCATTACCATTATAATCATTAGTACCGGCGCCCAACTAATCATCCGTGCCAGAAATTATTATCACTTATTACAACCTTTTTTAATCCTCTCACTTTGCATCAAGTCATCAGCATCTGTTCATCGATTTTTCATCACCACCAAAAAACATCATCACCTCTTCCTTTTCCATCTAAAATGACCGGAAACAACATCAAGCCTTCCAATGGGCATGGCCCACACACCACCTCCGACGGCAACTCCAATCCGACCTTCAGCACGCGGAACCAGTCCAAGCGGAAGTTGGTCACCCTGCTGATGGCCGCCACCTTCCTCATTCTTCTAGTCAGCGTAGTGGTGCTCTACAAGCGACATCGTCGAGAGGAAATGTACAAGGGCTCCAATGATTCTCGGACACAGAGTTCTTCTTCTTCTTCTTCTAGGGGGCGTTCCAATAGAGGAGGAGGAGGAGGGAACGATTTAGGCTTCCTCTCATCTAAGTCTCAATCCAACAAAGGCGGTGATAATGTGGCCAGTGAATCTAGTGATAGTGAAAGTGAACACAGTGGTGGTGGGGGTGGTGGTGGTGGTAATGACCCGGAAGTGGACCTCAAAAACCGGAAACCCTTTTACGGTGACAACGCCGACACAGAGCAATCTAGTGTAGTGCAGGTGCCGGTGAACGGTGGCCCGGTGCGGGGGCAAACGAGGAGGCAAATCAGCCGAAGCGGAAGTGAAAGTCAGCGAGAGGTGACCAGCTTTCTGGGGCTGCCCTATGCGGCGGCCCCGGTGGGTGAGCTTCGCTTTGAGCCGCCGGAGGATGCCCGGAAGTGGTCGACGGTGAAGGAAGCCATCTACCAGCCGCCAAAGTGTCCTCAGGTAAAAGCGTTTTTTGCTTTTTATTTTGTTAAAAAAATTAAACAAGAGTTAAATAGTTTCACCTTTGCTAATAGTTATGTGTTTGACAAATTATAATTAGTCAGTTAATAAAAAACCCATTTTTCCTAAATTACACTATCAAAATTGGACTTTTAAATGGTTGCCAACAACAACAAAAAACAGTTTGAATTGAATTTCTTTAAATCGATTGGTTCGATTGATTGAGAAAATTGGCTAGGTGAAAAACAAAGTGTAAATTACCGTTCTCAATTTGATGGTCTAGTTTAGCGACTGATAAAATTGCACTGCCACTTTAATTGCTACTTCAATTGCGGTAAAGTTTAAGTTTAAACTCACATAGTTGAAAAAATAGAGCAAGGATTTTAATGTTTGAGTTTAATGTTTCCAGTATTTTTTTTATTTGAACAACAGCAAAGAGGCGTGAAATTGATCAAACAAGACTGTCAGTAAATTGTTGTCGTTAATGATACAGTTAACTGTTTGTTACAACTGTGTGTCACTTTCTAGCGTTGTTGTTGATAGAAATAACAGGCACACTCTTGACACAGATTTTTTGACATCTATTTCTCAATTGAAAAAAATCGCTAGAAAAAAATACTTTAAACTTGAATTAAAAATCTTTTTTGTGCAATTTTTTGTACACTTTACCACCACTTTCAGGGCGCCTACCTCTTCTCCAGTATCACCGAGTCAAAAAACACCCAGGCAGAAGAGAGTGAAGGTAATTTAAAGGATAACTTTGTAAACAGAAATATAGAAAAAACCATAACATTTTTCTCTTTTTAGACTGCCTCTACCTGAACATCTGGACGCCTGAGGGTGCAAACTTGGCTTCCGAACTGACCAGCAAACACCCCGTCCTCGTGTACCTCCACTCGGGCCTCTTCTCCTTCGGTTCCATCGGCTCGCCGGACCTCGACCCGACCGCCCTGGTCGCCGCCTATGAGGTCGTGGTAGTCACCGTACAGTACCGCCTGGGACCCTTTGGCTGGGCCAACTATGAAAACACTCCTGATGGCAACAAAACCACCGGAAGTACTAGTACCACCGAAAGCCTAGGCCTCCAGGACCAGGCAAGGCCCTGCAGTGGATCAGCGAGAACATCGGCGCCTTTGGCGGCGACCGGGCCCGGGTGACGGTGGCAGGGCACGGCGCGGGGCGCCGTCGCCCTGCCGGACACCTGTTGAATCCGCAAACAAACCGCCTCTTTCAACGGGTCATCCTCCAGGGGCTGGAAAACCCTCTGGAACATTGGCCTGTACCGGGTGGGCGGCAAGGCGAGCGTCTCCCTGCTCACTGAGCGGGGGCTGCGAGCTGACCACCTGGCCACGCCCAGGTCCGTTCGAAAGTGCATTCAGAAGGCGAAGCTGTCGGGAAGGACGTCATCGAGCCCTTTCCACTACATGATGGAGCACTACGCGGTCCCCTTTTGGGGCCCTCACTTTGGGGGGCGCCTGGTTTTGGAGGAGGCGGAGCTTGAGAGGCTATTTCTACCCACCTTAATCTGCCCCCCGGCCGAGGCCTACGTCCAGCATGGCACCCTTTGCCGGTGGAAGCTTTCCAAAGCACATTGAAAAGTTGGAAGATAAATCAAAAGTTTTAAATATATTTTAAAATCTTTTTAAATTTTTTTAATTCAGATCGGCATAACTCTGCGACGATACAAATTGGGGCGATTAACCCCCCAAAAAGGGGCCGACTTTGAGGATGAAGAGGATGAGGAAGAGGATGAGAAGGAAAAATAAAGAAAAAAAGGGGTGATGGTGATAAGGAAACGTTGAAAGCGTGGACACGGGAAAAAAAACACAGCAAGGGCAAGAAAAAGGATAATCTAAAAAAAAGGCAAAACAGTAAGGCAAACCCTTTTCTGAAGGGGAAAAAGGGAAGATGAGAGAGCCGATGAGAACGCCGCCACTGAAGGGTGCCCCTCACTCCCAAAGAAAGTTTTTTTTAAAATTTTGCCCTTTTTATTAATTCTGATAACTAACCGGAATTTTCTTTAAAAAAATGGGAGATAAACAGCACACAGCCATTTCCCCGGAAGTGCCCACCAGTGTGATGCCTCTGACGAGACACAACTGACACTCCGACAGCACCGAAAAAAAAATCCCAGCACTCGAAGTCGTTTAAAGGCCCCGGAAAAAAGGACACTGCCCATGAACAACCACCCCCCAAAACACACCACCCATCTTTTGGACCCCGATAAAGGGTAAACTTTGTCTCTGGTGGGGGGGTTACAACCCAAAAAACGGAAGCCAATTCCGAAGCTCTAAATCGTTTTACCTCTACCGATCGCCCCAAAGGTCTACCAGCCCCGTGGGGGGGGGAAACCCTTTCCCTTTTGGGAAAAACCGGGCAAAAACGGTGGTTGACCGGTTTTGAGGGGGGGGGTCATGTCCCTTGGGGCTCTTTTGCCCGAAGGGGGGTCAGTATTTTAAAGTATTTTTAAAATTTTAAAAATTTAATTTTTTTTTTTTTTTCCAGGACTTTAGTCAGATCAGAAAAATTGGGCCTTGATACAGTTTCCCCGGGAGACCGGGGGTGGAATGCAGGTGGCTTTTGATAAACCTCGGTCAAAAGGGGAGAAAGTCTAAAACCAAAAAGAGAGTGCACAACAAAAAGCCAAAGCGGGAACTTATCAGAGTGAGTAAAGGTCCCCCCCGGGAGGGTTCCACGCAGCTGTGCCGGGTTAGTGTGATAATGGAAAACACAAAAAAAATATGTCAGCATTGCCCATTTTTTTTTTTTCATTTGACGATCATCCCTTTTTTCTTTTTCCTCACCTAAAACCTCTCCATTATCTTTTTCCCTTTTTCCTTTTTAATTGCTCATTTTTTTGCGTTTCAACCCAGTTTTTAAACATTGTACTTTTGTTTCTCCCTTTTGCCCCCTACGTGATATCTCTTTTTTTTTCTATTGTACATTTATTTTTTCACCTTTTGCTGTTAAAATCATTTTTCCCATTGTTTAAATTTACATGTTATTTATTTTCTTTACAATAAACTACAAGTAAAACTACTATTTTTTATACTTCTATACACGGCTCAAAAATGCTTAGAATGCTAAAATAAAACCTAAAATGAAAAAAAAAAACACCTTTTCTAAAACTTTTTTTTAAAAAAAATGCTCTAAAAATCTACAAACAAAAGACTACAATCCCTCATTTTTTTCTAAAAAAACAAGAGAAAAGTCGCCGGGGGAAAAGCCTCCGTGGGGGGCGACACGACATTCGTTCGCCGACTCGACCCCCCTCGCCAAATTCCGCTCAGGCCTTGACGCCTTTTCCGCTTCAGCACCTTCGTCGACTCCCGCACTGAGGGCAAAGGTAAAATCGCCCAGAGGTTGCGCCTAGTCGCCCAATAAACAGCAAACAAAAAAATCAAAAACCACTTAAACTCCACTTTATCCCCACACCAGCACTTACCTCCTCCGAGCCATTTTCGTCTTGAAGGAACTCACGGGACGGGGGGAAAAAGATGGCCACCAGGCCGCCGACGGCGAGGACCAGAAAAAACCCCAAACCTAAATTCCTTACGCCCAGCTAAAGTCATCGCGGGCGGCGGCTTTGCAATGCACTGTCCGCCGCCCTTCTGCTTCCACCAACGGTCCTTGAGCATGTGGGGGGACCCCGGTTTCTGCAGCTTTAAAAATGCCCCCGTTGGGCCCCCCCTCAAGTGGGCTCCCTTTTCTTCGTGGAAACCCCAAAACCCCTTTTTGTCGATCAGGCCCCCGTTTTGGCGTCGGGTTTGGCAGTCCCGTTCCTGAATGTACTAAAATGGGGCCGTTTTCCATGAAAAAGGCCCGTATTTCCATCGCGCTCCCCAACGCGTTCCCCCCCCTGGGTTTTTTTCACCACCCAAAACGTCGGCGTACTTCTCCAGATTGGGGCAATTTTCTGGTAGGGGGGAAAATTTTGAGCGCTGAGAAAAAAAGAAAAAAAATTTTAAAAAAATTCAAAAACAAAAACGAGTGAAAAAAAAAAATTGTACATTGAAAACTTGTGCGTCGCCCCTTTTGCCAGAAGCCGTACTGAATCTTGTTCCCTGGGGCCACCCGGGACGCCCGGAAGGGAAGTGGACGTTTTCGACGGGGGGGGGAAGGGGCCCGGGTTTGGGGGCCGTGTCGATTGAGGATGAGGGGGAAAAACCAGAGGAGGGTGACGGTAAAAAGAGCTTAAAGTTTTTTTTTTTACAAAAAAGTGAAAAAAAACCCCCCCCCAGAATAGTATTGGGCGAAACATCCGACCCTGCTGCACAGCGAGCCGAGGGTGCACCGAAGCTGTTTTCGCGTGGTGGGGGTGTGCCCGGGACGGCCGGGGGGGGACGGGGATGGGGGTTGGCCCCTGTGGGGGTGAAGGGGCCCGACAAAAAAGAGAGGCGACCCCGGAAAAGAGGCAGGAGGTACATCCGACGTGGTGCTAAAAGGGAGAGAAAGGCCAGAGGGAGGTCTCCTTGAGATGGGTGTTTTAAAGAGGATTTTACCCGGGGGCATAAGGGATGGAAAAATCGACCCGTCCCGTTCGGGTATCTTTTCCGGGGCGAATTTTCCCCCCTCATCCGGAAAACCCTTCGCCCCCATGCTGAAAAAGAACAAAAATTCAGAAAATTTTAAATAAATTTTTAAAAAAACCCAAAGGGTATCTTACCACCCCAAACAGACCTTTTAGGTTGCCGTATTTTATCCTTCACCAGGTTATCCCCAAGCGAAACGCATAGGGGCAACCCCCCCTTTATCAGAGGGACAAGTACCCCTCGTAGCGGTCTTTCCCATGAAGCCCCTTTTAGTTTTTCGCCCATATAAAGGGGTCATTCCCCGTGGTCACCTGATCGGTCGCAGCGTTCTCCGGGGTGGATTTGTTTTTCCACAGGGGGGGTCTTCTCGGGCCCCTTTCCCTTTCCACCGATCACCTCGTAGCCGGTCCCACGGTGCTGATCACTCAAAGGATACGTTGGAGGGGAAAACCGGGTGGGGGCGTAAAGGCGACGTACGGTCAACCTTCCAGGTAAACCCTGGCGGCCCTATGAGAATGGGGGCGCCGTCTGCCAATATGCCCCCCTCGCAGAAATTTCCCCCTTTAAAAATTTTTCCACCAAAAGGGGCCCGGGCGAGCAGCTCCACCCCGTCAGATCATCGCGGTGGGCGGAGAGGTGGCCGGGCGAGGTCGGGCGACCTCGACGGGCGGCATAAAGGGGGGCCGAGGTGGGGGGGCCCATCGTGGGGGGGTCTTCCAGGGGTGATCCTCGGGGGAATTCCAGCGGGGGTATCGACGGGGAGTGGCAAAGACTCCAGGCCGGGGTGGCAGATAAAGAGAGGTATGAAAGTTGGCTGACGGGTCGGAACCGACCTGTGGGCCTCGAAGACCTCGATCAGGTTTTTGAGCGGACGTCGAGGAGGATGTTCTCATTTTTGGGCCCCCTTCAGCCCCAAAGGAGCCCCGGTGGGGGAAAGGGGTTGGGAGAAAAGGGGGAGGAGGAGGATTGAACCCCGGGGAAGGGCGTAAAATTTCCGGTCCAGGACGGTAAACTTCTTTCCCCCCCGCCTTTTGTTTGCCGCCCGAAAAGCCCTTTTAAAGTGGAGGCCTGTCCGCCCCCGGGTAAAAAACTGAAAAGGGGTCCCTCCCCGGCGGAGTTTTAGTCCGGGTAGAGGGAGGTGAGCGTGGGAGAGGTGCGGAAAACATGGCTGAAGGTCGGTTTTTGGGGGCTGTAGTCCAGGCCGGGCGATTTAATGTGCGGCACCTCGAGGTGTCCGAGAGCATGGAGGGAGTTTTTCGTGAAGGGGCCGACGAGGCGACGGGGCCGTGGGGGAAAAATTGAACGGGTTGAAAAAAAGGGAGGTTTTAAAAGATCATTGAAAAAAATTTCTAAAATTACTTTTAAAAGTCGTGGGGAAAGGCTTTGTCCTGGGCACGCTCCCCCGGGGCTGAAGACGGTTGGGTTGACGTAGTGGGCGTTGATCGCTCGATTGCGGGGGAAAAAGGACCTGCTGTCCAGCTGGTCGGGGGCTAAAGGCCCCATGCGGAGGCCCGGGGCAGTTTTTGAAAAGGGGGGAGGAGGAGGAGGAGGGGGGTGAAATAAATGATGATGATGAGGGAGATATGATAATCGCCCAGTACACTTGATTTTTGTGATAGGAGTCCTAAAAAAAAAGGATTTTGATAAATGAGCTTGTGGTGGGGTTTGGGTGGGGGTGGTGGGGGTTGGTGGGGTAAAATAAAGGTTTAAATTTTTTTTCCCAAAAAAGAAAACTAGATCAAAAGTTTAATTTTTTAAAATTGGGGGGGTTGTTTGTTGTTTTTAAACCTCAAAAAAGTGTGTTGATGAAAACACCATTTTTGGTTGCATTAAAGGGGCTGCGTGCCTTTTTGCTTGCCTTTTTTTTCTTTTTTTGTTCCGTTTTTTTTAACGTGGGGTGGGTGGTTTTGGTTGGTGAACGAAAAAGAAATGGTGAGGGGAAAAAAGAAGAACTGTTTGGGAGTGGGGGTGTTTTTTTTTTATTTTTAAAAAAAGGGAAAACCAAAGGAGGCAGCAGCGCAGAGTGGGGAGTAAATTTAAGTGTAAGAAAAAATAGGGGGAAAAAAAGAGGAAAAAAAGAAAAGAAAAGGGGGGTTTTGTGTGTGTGTGTGTGTGTGTGGGGTAATTTTAATTTTTGTAGTCCCACTTGAATGAAATTATGTATTTGACATATTTAAATGGTACAAGGTGTTATTTTAAGGTCACAAAAAGGAAAAACCCAAAAAAGGGAAACGTTAATTGCAAAGACAATGCTAAACAAAAATATGAAAAAAAATTTTTTTTCCCATATCAGAAACCCAAGCAAATTCAACAAGGGGAAACTGAAAAAAAGGGGGGAAATTCATCTTAAAAACAAAAGGGGGTGCAATCATCTTTTCATCAAAAAACCAGGATTCTTATTTGGGGAAATGGTTTTTTTGCAGCCAGTTGATTGGGGTAACTTTTCCCGGTGCAGGAGCAAAGAAAAAATCGGGGGTAAAGTAGCAAAAAAATTTTTTTCCGAGCGCATTTTTAACCCGAGTGTGCCAGGGCATTGACAGAGCATCATGACAGCTCAAAAACCAGAAAATTTGAGCGCACCCCTTCACACATATTTGATTGATCACATAAACCGTAGTGTGGAAACCCGGGTAGTGTGAAAACTCTCATTCTTTTTATGTGTGTGTTTTTGTTTTGATTTACAGAGAAAGCTTACATTTTTTTGTGTGCCCCTTTTTTTTTTGTGTGTGCCATTAAAAAAGGAAAGCAAAAAAAAACAGCACCTTGTTGAAGGGGCTACAAAAAATACGCGACTTTTTTCATTTAATCAGGCAAAGACATCAATGGCACCCCTGTCCTAGCTAGGTAGAGATTTTCGGTGATTTGGGGGAGTGAGAAAAAAAAGAAAAAAGGGGTAAAGGGAAAAGGGAAAAAATGGGAAAAAAAGTAAAAGGATCCCCCTTAAAAAGTGCTCTTTGCACCCGTCCACCAAAACTATTTTTTACTTTTTGACTTTTGAGCGGTACTTTATACTTTATGGTATAAAAAGTACTGATCTAAATTTTGTTGTTGGAATGAAAGCGGGGCATGCACAAAAACCAACAACAAATGTCCAATTTTTTAAAAAAAATTTTAAAAAAAGGCAAAAGCAAACATTTTAATTTGTTCTCTTTACATTGGTGCTTTTCAAAATGGTTAAAAAAAAATTAAAATTAAAAAAAATTTAAATTTTTTAACCCAAATAAAACTTTTAAAAATTTTTTAGAATCAGCCCCTGCGCTCGCTGGGCTCATTGGACCCTGTAAATCAAAAGGGAGCCCCTTTAAAGTGGTAAAAAAATTATTTTAAATAAGTCATTAAATTTATTTTTTTAAATTTAAAAAATATTTTTTAAATTTAATTAAAAACAAATCACCAAAACAAGGCAATAGAAAGGGCGGTCGACTGAAAAATTCAATCCCCTGGCTCAAAAGCGGATGGGAAAAGAGAAAAAAACTTAATGATGCCCAAACGATTCTAGAACTAATAAAAAAAGTTTAATTTTTTAAAAAGTAAAAATTTTTCTGTAAAATATATACGTCCATTTTCTCTGTAAAAAGTTTCTTCTCAGTATTTTTTTGACATTCAAATTCTGTGGCTTCAAGCAAAAAAATTGACGTGTTTGATCATTAAGTTTTCATTCCGAAATTTTTTTTTTTTGACAAATCCGTTTGTTTTTTTAAAATTTTAATGCAAATTTAAACAAAATAAATACAATTAACAAATTAAAGTTTCGGCAATTTTAAAAAGTCACAAAACAAAAATAAAAAATTTTTTTTCTTTTTTAAATTTTAAAACATTTCCTTTCAGAATAATATTTCCTGCAACGTCAAAACACACCATCTTTTTTTTAAAGTGAGCGTTTTCTTTTTTTTTCTTTTTTTATCCCTCATAACATTAAACCAATATTTTTTTGCATGAATTTTTTTTAAGTTAATTACCCAATAGGAATTACCTACCTGACATTGTACGAAATAATGAGTAAATCCGCCTCTTTTCAACACTAAAAATTTTGTTTGTGCCGGGAAATAAATCCCAAGCAGTATTTTTGGGTTTTAGTTGTTAAAAATAGTGTGCATATCCTTTCTCTTTTTTCTAACAAAAATGTGCAGTTTTTTAATCAATTTTTTTTTTGCACAATGTCCCAACCCTCGGTACTACCTGTACCCGACCACGACTGTTCAACCCCCAACGCTGAACATCATGTTCCCGGGCAGTTCGTGGGCCCTGCTAGGGCCCTTTCGGGGCCCCTCCTTTACCCCCCTTTTGGGGGGGGGCCCCCATTTTTGGGCTCCGCTGAAAGGGCCCCCTCCTCAAGGCAAGCTACGAATTTCTTCCCAAAACTGCACTTTCGACTTTTATCGCCCCCTTGCCGTGCCGGCCCAAAACGCCAAAGTGTCCTCGGCCACTGGCCCACCCCAAAAGGGCCCGTCCTCTGGCCAAATTGCCAAAATTTTTTGGGGGTTTTTGTCACCTCAGTTACGCTGGCTTGGTCGCGTTTAAATTTTAAAAATTTTTTGCATTTCTTTTTCTAAAATTAAAAATTGAAAATTTTTTTGTGATACATCATCACCAGCATCCCCTTCCTCGTTTGGCCGAAAATGAAAAGAAATAGTATTTTCTATTGGGCCATTTGGGGTTGGGAATTCTTATGCGACACTTCCCTTGTAATTCATTCGAACGGGGAAAGGGGCTTTAGGGGGAAATTTACAGGGTGCTCTTGACAGTGGACTTTTAAACCCTTTGAAAGCTTTTACCCCTTTCTTTAAATTTTTCCCCCACCTTCCCCTGCCGTGACGGCCCTTCCGGGGGGTACCCGAGCATCGCCCGGGAATTGGCCCGGGATAACAGCGGGCAAAAAAAGGGACCAAGGTCTTTTGTTGCCTCCCCACCCTACGCGCAGAGCAGAAGGGAAGCAGCAGTGGCAGTAGCCGAAAAAAGCATTAAAAATTAGGTTAAAAACACGTTTATTTTACAGAATTTTTTTTGCAAATTTAAAATTGATTTTTGGCACTTAGGAGCCCGGCGGTCCCAAATAGTTTTCAGTTGCGAGGTAATCACTTTTAGGGTCCCCGCAAACAGCAAAAGCAACGCAACGCCGCCTGCAACGTCAAAAAACCAAAGATCAAAAATAAGTCAAACAAAAAAATTGGCAAAAATTTTGAAAAAAACAAGCTGCTTCTTCTTTTTTCTTAGATCATCAAAAAGCTGACAACATCCTCAGTCCACCGTCTGCTGGTGCCGGTGAAACCTTTAATTTCTAATTATCACGATGGGAACTGCAGTGAGGAGGAGTTTTACCGCCCATCGCCCCTACATTTCCGCCCAGGGCGGAAAAGGTCACTGACGGCCAAACGATCATCTACTCGGGTCGCTCGCCCCTTTTTTGGTTTTTAAGCGTGTTAAACAATGCTGATGAAAAATAAATTTTTCATTTATTTGTTTAAATTTTTTTTTGTTCAAAAAGTGCTAAAAAAACTTTTTTAAAAATAAATTTTTAAAAAATACAAAAAAAAAATTATTTTTAAAGGTGAAACTTCCCCAAAACCCCGTCAATTTAAAAGGGGCTAAAGCGCGCATCTTTGGGAAAAAGCGAAAAAGGGCCCTGATTAAAATATGAAATATTTTGGGGAGCCGGAAAGGGTTCTTAGAAAATCGGGTCCAAACTGTACCTTTGGCTGTGCTTACCTGACTTTATGTCCATCTAGCTGAACAAGTTTCCAGTTGTTCTTCTTTTGTTCTTAGATGGCATACAATCAAGTAAGCACAGTCAAAGTTTACCAGTTGGACCCGATTTCTCAGAACCCGTCACGGGCTCCACTTAGATATTCATTAGAATCGAGCGTTTTCGCTTTTCCAATAGATGCGGCGACTTATAGACATTTGATTGCGGGTATTTGGGTGGCAAAGTGACTAGAGTACTTGTTTTCACTCTTTAAAAGCAAAACTTTTAAGGTGAGAGTGAGTCGAATTTCTATTTATTGGCTCTCGTATTATTCCTATAAATTGTCATTTTTTTGTTAATTCTTGATCTCAGCTGTGGAGCAGCTAAAATTGCAGTTTTTGCTTTAAAATAAAGTTAAAGAGCTAGGCAAGGACCGTATGTGGGCTTTAAGGAAAATTCGGTATACTTTTATTTTTACAAACAAATGAACTTAAAAAAATGCAAAATTTTATGTTTTGGCAACTTCGATCGTTTGTAAAACTAAAAGTACACCGAATTTTCCTTAAAGCCCACATACGGTCCTTGCCTAGCTCTTTAACTTTATTTTAAAGCAAAAACTGCAATTTTAGCTGCTCCACAAGCTGAGATCAAGAATTTAACAAAAAAATGACAATTTATATAGGAATAATACGAGAGCCAATAAATGAGAAAATTCGACTCACTCTCACCTTAAATCTGTTAACTTAATATAAAACATAATTTTTTTATAGTATTTGTAAAAAATTATGCATATGTATTGATTTTTAAGTTTTGACTGACAGGCAGTATAATAAAAAATCATGGCTCAAAACCTAAAAATTAAACACGGTACTTTGTATTTGAAGTCACAATATTAAATTTTCAAATAAAAACTTTTTTGTAATATTAAAAAACAGTATTTTTAAATAACTTTTTTAGAAAATCAAACATGAAAAAATATTTTTTGCAACAAAAAACTATTAATTTTGAAAACTACCATACGATGATACTAAAAGCCATTTTAAACTTGGTCAAACGCCACATAGCCGTGCTGGTCTACTACCTCGATCCGCTGACCACTGCAAAGAATGCCCAGTTCCAGAAACCGAAAATCGGATCACTTCACTTTACTTTTGCCATCGTCGCACTACTGTTCTCCTACCTCTACGGCATCCTCTACTTTGTCCTTTACCTGGACAACTTTGACGGTAATCACCTGAAGCGATGGCATCATTCCCACTAATGCAGCAGCAGCTGATAAGGACCGGCAATTATCAACATCCTTATCAGCAAGCCTGTGTCCACTGAGCATGTACCACCAGGCCTTTCTGCCGCCCATCTGGGCTCAGGTGGACGTCCTCTTCAGCACGGCTGCCGCCATTTCATTGGTCGTGCTCGGTATGCGCTGTACAACAACAGTGTGAACGGAGTAAAATCGGCCCACACATAAGTCGGTACACCGTTGTACAACTAAACAGTAATAGCAATAAAAAATTGCTAAAATTACCTCGACAAACCAGTCAAAAGTTGATCAAGGTTCAGTTTGGTGGAAAAAGTAAGTGAAAAAAGTTATTTGAAAAATTAAAATGTAAAATTTTGTGAAATTCAAAAACATTTTTTATCACCCTTTCCCTTTAGAACTTTCCACTTCCGTTTCCTCCGCCTTTATCCCTTTTTCCCCGGGCCTTTTTCAGCCTGAATGATGGGCGGCGTTACTTTTTCTTCATAGCACCCCTTTCTTGTTTAAACAGCAGCGCCCTGTGGTAAAACGCCCTCTAAAAACTGATTTCTCCGAGAGACCTTCCCCTTTTTCCCTTGTTCCTTTTTCCCGCGGCTACTTTCTACGTCTTTACGGAGTCGTCCCCGTGCCCCCCTTTACCGTTCTATTTACGCAGTGATCAACTTTCGTCAAAGGCTTGCGGGCCCAGGTTTAACGCTCTCATAAAAACGGTTTTAAAAAATTAAATGGGCTCAAAAAAGTGCAACAAAACGGGTGAATTTAGCCATTTATTTTTAGTTAATCTAAAGCGGCAGTACTACCTCTCAATGAGCAGCTGAACAGTCTGTGCGTTGACATTTGGTCTATTTCTCGATACTGGAGCCGGCCTTTGACGGCAAACACCGCCGGTTTTGTTGCCATTCAGTGCTACATGGCGTACATTGTCTTTTTTAAGCCCGGGGACACGCCCCTCTTTGCAACGGCCTTCTTCAGCCTTGATCTGGCGCTGATGGAACTGGTTCAGTTTGTGCTGATTGGCCAGTGTGCGAAGGTTGCAGCCATAAGTGGCCGGCTAGAGGCAGCCAACAGGCGCTTCTTTAAAGCGGCTTTTCAAGCAAAGGACAGCAGTAATAATTTGGTGGAAAATTAGCAAAAGAAAATCAGCAAAAATGCATCGTTTTTGGCATTTTTAATTAAGGTTTTTAATTTTAAACTACAGATTTTAAAGTTTAATGAAAAAATAAAATTTTATGTTTTTACTCTGCAGGCCGAGACATTGCAGTCTAGTCGACGCCTTAACCCTTATGCAATGCACCTGCTGAACGATTCCCGCATCACTTCAAAGACTTTCTATGCAGTAAATGCCGTTTTGTTTTATTTTTCTAAAAATTAAAATTTTTTTATTATTTTAGAATATCACTACAACATTTTATTCTTTCTAATGGTGTTCAAGAAAAACAGGGAATAAATGAATTGAATTGCAATTAGTAATTGCTCATATAAACTTTCCATTAAATTGATTATATTTTCAAAACTAATTTATTAATATTTTATAAATGTTTTCTTTGTGTGCTAATGATTCAC
>JAMZRA010000006.1:2305677-2325319 GCA_024499935.1 Tyrophagus putrescentiae | reverse complement strand
TTGTTATTTCATACCTCTTGAACCTCAGGAAGTGTTTTAACGTTTATTATACCAATTGTAACATTAATTTGTAGTAAACTGTTAATCAGTGGTGGAAATCGTCTTTGTTGTAGTTAGAAGTAGCAATTAAACGGTTTAAAAAGTTTTCTTTATTTTCATTTTTGATATTTTCTTCAGCATTTGCTAACAAACAATAATAACACAACTAAAAAATAAACAAAAAGTAACTGGTTTAAACATTTTAAAAATTTTAACAAGTTTAAAAAATATTTTTGAAAATACAAACTTTATAATTTAACAAATGTACATTTATAAACAATTTGCTGTTTTATCAATGCAGCTAATTTTTCATTTTTTGTTTTTATCTAAGTTAAACTTCTTGAATTGCTCAAGGCAAAAGATAAATGACCAATTAAACAAATAGTGACTTTAACAAAAAATTAATGTTTTTTTCTAGCAAACATGTTTTTCTGACCTTGAAAGCAGTACTCAATAAACTATTTTATTTTTAAAACTGAAAAACATTTTTGAAACAAAAAATAGCACAAATACACTAATATTTAATAAATAATTTTATTTTTTAAATTACTTTATTCACAAAATGAAAACAAGTTTTATTTCTACCTGTCTACTCTGCACTACAATGGTAATCAGCACAGTGGTGCACACGTTGTGAAAAAAAACAAATAAAAAAGGGTACATCTTATGATTTAAACTTGCGGATACCTAACTTCAACATTCCAATTGCGATGCTCACTCACGGCCAGCACGACCAGGTACGGCAGGTGGAAAAGCGCAAAGAAGGCGGGAAACATCTTCCGAGAGATGAGATCGACAATGTGTGCCCACTTTTTTGCCGTTTTTTGCCTCTTTTCTAGATGAGCTTTCCAGTCTTTGTTGTCGTCAAGATCATTATTAACTCCTGCTTCCTCATCAGACATCTTTGCTTGCTTTCGCCTACTGTCCACCTTCTCCAGGACCAGTTCAAAGTAGCCGATGAGGGCGTACTCGAGGACGGCGACGAAAACTGAGAAGAAGCAGAAGAAGAGGTAAATGTCCAGGGCGGTGAGGTAGTTGACCTTGGGCAGGTGCTCGTAGCTGCCGGTGACCAGCGTCACCATCGTCAGCATCACGGTGATGCCCAGGCCCACCTTCGAGTGGGCGTTCGGGGCAAGGTAGAGCGGCAGGAAGGAGATGATCACCACGAAGAAGGCGGGAACGTAGTAGCGGGTAAAGTAGAAGAAGAACGTCCGACTGATCAGCACGTCCACTATCAACACCGGGTAGAACCTGTGGGCGGGCGAGTGGCGGCGGCTAAAGCCGTTCAGGGCGTGCCCAGACAGAGTTATCTCTTTATTTGCCCAAAAACCCGTTTTGGTAGTAGTAGTTGCTGCTGTGCTCTCCACCGCCCACTGGTACTTGACCCGTTTGCCGTACTTGCTTAGCAGCTTGATGTCTGTCGATTTGAACAGTAAAATATAAAATTTTAAAACTATTTTTAAATTATTAAGTTCAGTCATTTGTTATAGTCTTGCATGTGAGCGTACTGTAAAGCGCCAAATTAAGTGAGCAATTTTGCTGATCCACCGGAAAGTAGGTGTAGTCTACTTTGCAGTTGATGTCGTTTCTTTGCACTCGAGTAATGTACGTAATATTGCCGTTTTCAAAGATTTTTAAGCTTTCTCGGAGAATTGACTCAGTTTTTAAATGCATACTAGTCATTGGAACCCAAACTGGCATTGACGGCCAATTTCCCAGCGACAAGTAATCACGATGAATTACACTTTCGTTGTTGTTTTGTGTTTTATCAAACTTGAGTCGAGCGTCGTTCCAGGTGTGATAGAGAAAAAGTTTCACAAAGATTTGCTAAAAAATAAATTTTATAATTTAATGTTTTAAATTTTTTTAATAAAAAAAATCTATAAAAAAGAAGTTGGTAACGTGGCGCGCAAACAAATTTACAAACAATACGTAGCTTAGACTCACTTTTAATTGTAAAGGGAGCAGATTGAATATCATTTGTAAAAGTTTTTGAGCTTTGCGTAAGCAAAATCACGTCACCAGCGGCCTGGCAGCCGCTACTCTATTTATTTTTTTTGTTTGCGCTTACCTTTTGTTCTTCTGGAAGAACTTTAATTTCATGTATGTACATTGTGACATTGATTTCAAATGAATTGTTAAACATTGGGGGAGGGTCGTCTTTTTTGTAATTTGAGGTAGCAATTAAATTGGTCAATAAATCTTCACTATTTTTTTCAGCATTAGCCAACAAAAAAATTACAAAAATTAAAACAATAAAATTTTTTTTGTCATTTTGCAACGTTTCAAAGTATGTTTTATAGAAAGCACAAGTGAAAAACTTACTAGTTATAAACAAGTTAGTATTTTTATACAAATTATTAAACTGTTAAATTGTTTTTGCAATAATTAAGTTGCTTGTTTATCTTTTTGTTACCTTCATTTATCTGTTTTTCAATTTATCATTAGCATTTGTTGAACTTCACTGGTTTCATGCAATGGCTAGAAATGATTGGTTAATTAAAAAATTAATCTTTTTATCTAACTGCAAGACAAAAAAGATATCAATATGATAATGCTTTTTTGTAGTTAAAAAAATATAAATTATTTCTGTCCTTGTGAAACGTTTAACCTTTTTGTTTTAAATCATCATTATTACACTTACGTCCTGTTCTGCAAGCATTTTAATGCTAAAGTACTTTATTGAAACCGTTATGCTAAAAGAGTTATTTTTTAAAAGCGGAAAATTTTTTCATGTATTTAGTTTTCAACAAAACTTGATTGAGAAAATTTCTTTTTCTCCTTAATTCCTTCATCAATCATTGAGAAAAATAATAATAAGCAAACTAAAACAAACAATATAAAAAAAGTTCAAAACAATTGTTAAATATTTTTTATTTTTAAGCTTTTTTATTTTATTTGATTTAAATTGACAAACTTTGATAATAGGCGACAATATTAAAGACCTAAAAGAGAGTTTTAGTTCATTAACATTTTTGTGATTGGCGTATTAAGTGCTAGAAAAAAATTGATTAGCAGCTAATCTCTTAATTGCTTGGCTTTTGCATGCTACCCTTTCAATGCAATACAATCAAAAAGGGTTTGTCAAATCTAGTCACAGCAAGCAAAAAAAAAAATAAAAAAAACGAGTTTTTCTGTACAACTTTGCAAGTTAAGTAGAAGTAGTTACACAAGAAAACTGCAGGTGTCCTTGCCTAAAACAATTCATTGTGTAAAAAATTTGTGCTAAACTTTTATTAACTAATTTAAAAAACTTTATTACCTCAAAAAACAGTATTTAAAATGTGACCAACTACAAAAATTAAATACATCTACCATCTATCAATTTTTGTATATTAGTTAGTGCCCTCCTTCAGGCTCTTCTAGTTCCTCAAACATTTGATGGTGGTGATGCTCATGGTGGTGATGGTGGCTAATTTTGTTGTGACCATGCTCAGGTTCAAAATGGGGAAACAGGTTGTGCCCATAAAATCCGTGGTGATGACCATGGTGGCCATGATGACCATGACCATGACCTCCATGACCGCCATGTCTGCCTTGATAAAAAAACTTTATATTTTAAAATGTAAAACATTTATTTTTTACTTACTATAACTTAGTTGCAGAAGCAAAAGTGTAAAAAACAAAAATAAAATTAATTTCATTTTTGAGTTAAATGCTGCATAATGTACATATTTAATAAAATTAACTCTTTCATTTTGTCGCTCTACTGCAAAGTTATAATTTTGTTGTTTTTATACAACAGCCTAATAAATATTTACATTTTTGTTGTTTATTTACTAGGAAAAATGGTAGAAAAAACAAAAGCTACTCATTATTTACTCAGTCGTTGACTTTTATGCTATTGTTATTGTGATAAAAAATCAATCAATTTACTAAAGCATAAAATTCTTTGAAACGTCCAAGATTTGCACCTAAACTTAGAGTCATTTTTCATTCTTTTTTTGATGCTAAAAATAGATTTTTTTATTAACAAAAAGATTTAATAAAATCATTAGTCAAAAATATGCATTTTGCTCATTCATAAAAAGAATATTTCATTATTTCACTAAAAAAGAAAGCAGATAACAAAAAACCACCTGTTAACATTTGTGTTTTCAAAAATATCATACAATGCAATTACGTAAATGACAATGACGCAAAACAATTTTAAGCTGATTGATAGCAGAGGAGCAAACAATATCGAGCAGCCGTTGACCCAAAAGTTACCTTTTTGCTCTTAAAAAAGTTAAATTGTGTTCACAAAAGTAGCATCAGGTGATACGGCTACTGACGTAAAAAAAGTATCAAAAAAGCAAATTCAGGTGTTTGAGAAAAATGCTTAAAATTGATAACACATTTTTTTAGGTATAAAAAGAGCTTTAGTTTTCACTGTGAAAGTCATCTTTTCTTTTGTTGTTTTCCAATCAAAACAAAAAACAACAAAAATGACAAATCAGCTAAACTTGGCAATAGTTGCCACTCTGGCAATCGCTGTTACCGCTTCTTTTGCTCAGAGTTGGCTCGAACCGACCTTCTACCTGTACACTCGAGCCAACCGAGGCAACAATGCCCCTGAAACGCTGAAGTACCAAAGCTCGAGCAGCATCGAGGCGTCGCACTTCAACGGCGCCGTTCCGACGAAGGTGATCACCCACGGCTACTTTGACAGCAGCAGCCGGGGAAAGTGGATGGAGGAGATGGCGGGAAGGATGCTCGACGCTGAAGGTTTTTATCAGATTTTTTCTTATCAATTTGGTTTTTTGAGAACTTTATTATCAACATTTTATCTAGACGTCAACGTCATCATCGTCGACTGGAGCAACGCCAATCGAGGCCTCTACCCGGTGGCGGTGGCCAACGCCAAGCTGGTGGGCGCCATGGTCGGTCGGGAGATTGAGCTGCTGGGCAAGACGGCCAACGCTTCAGTCAGTTCCTTTCACCTTCTAGGTCATTCCTTGGGCGGCCACCTGGTCTCCTTTGCGGGAAAGCACCTCAAGGGGGCGCTGGGCAGGATTACCGGCCTCGACCCGGCCGGCCCCTCCTTCCAGGGTCGCCCAGCTGGGACCGCCTCTGGCCGACTGACGCCCAGTTCGTCGATGTCATCCACACTGACGGCAACAGGCTGGGCATGTGGGAGACTACCGGTCACCTGGACTTCTACCCGAACGGCGGCGTGGCCACGCAGCCCGGCTGCAATGAGGAGAGGACCAGCGAGTAAGTTTTAAAGTTTTTTTTTAAATTTTAAAAAGGGTTTTAAAGCTTAAATTAAACTTACCCGTTTAGGCTCAGGAAGTCCTTTGCCTGCTCTCACATGCGAGCCTACGAGTTCTACCTGGACGCCATTGGCTCGGAAACGAATCCTGAAGCAAAGGCATGCGGAAGCTTTTCCGCCTTCAAAAGCGGAAGTTGCAGCAGCAGCAGCAGCAGCGGTGGTAGTGAGACGGCCATTCTAGGTCCAAAGGCAATTGAGTACAAGGAAAAGGTGAAGGGTGTTAACAGTCCGACTGGAAAGCGATTTTTCCTCCAGTCAAAGGAGCACCGACCGCTGTGGTAGCCGACTTTTTTTGTGCAAGTATTTTTTTGGAGTTTAAACTTGAACAAGCGAAACAAATAAAATTACACACATAGTTCATATATGAAGCATTTGATACAAGTTCAGTATGATGATAATAAAGACGGCAATGGTGATGCTTGCGGTGATAGTGGTGAAGACGTGGCAGAAGAAGAAGACTGACACGCTTATCAGGGTGAATTGTAGAAGAAACTCAACAAATTCAGTGCAATCCATGAACGTTTGCGGCATTTGCGGCAGTTTTAGATTTTTAAGCATTAAAAAGTGTATAACTTTATTATTTGTTTTTAAAAACAAAAGTTAATAGAGTTGTCTTGTTATCTAAAAAACAAAAACATTTTACGCAAAAGAGCACTACTTTTGCTTGATCGATTTTTGTGCTAGTTCATTTTCTTTGTAAAACAATTGCATTTGAAGAACGCATTAATTTTAAAAACACTGACAGTTTAACTTTTTAACTTTAGTTTTAAATTTATTTGCAAAACATAAACTTTATTTTTAAGTAAGGTAAAACATTAAAATATTTGTTTTATTTTTTTGTTTTAATATTTAGTTTAATTACTCAATGTTTTTTAGGAAAATTGTGCAAATAAAAAATCCATAAACTAACTTGCTTTTTTACATTTGAAATTTGACAAAAACATTATTTGTTAGTTTAATTGTTCTAATTTACAAAATATTGTTTACCACTTTTTTGTCAATTACAATTAAAAAAAGTCTTTTTGATTAAACTTTTCTTTTATTTGCCACTAAATCAAAACTTTTTTGTTAACTTTAAAAATAATGGGCAATGCTGAAAGCACCTGTTCACCGACTACAACAACTCAAATTTCAATTATTTAAGTTTAAGCAAAATTTTTTAAAAGTTTGCAGTGCACTTTGTGTTAAATAATAAAAAACACGTTTTATTTTGGTGCAGTTTTTTATTTTGTTGTTTTAGTTTTTATTTTCAGGTTTACTATCGCCAATCTAAAAACAGTGTTTTCTGCATTTTTGGTTGACCTTGAATAAAGATGTTTATCACTGCACACTCAAGTTCTTTCTAGCACTTGTAACTGCTCTTTTATCATCAACTTAAATCTTTCAAAACAAGCCTTTCATTTAACTTTTTAATCTAAAAAAGCAAAAGGTGCACAACTCAGCAAACGATGTATAAATTGAACAGGCAAAAACTTTAAGAAAATATCTTTTTTATACAGTTTTGTACATTGTACAACGGTAAATTAAAATGAAAAGTTTAATTTCATTAGTTTTACTTTTGCTGGCCAGCTGTGTTTTGGGACAGCAAATTCCACCATCAACAGCGCCCAACAGTGCGCCTGATTTGCCAAACTTGCCAACAACAATTTCCCCCTTTTCAGCACTTTCAGCCGCCAATGACGCCTTCACCATTAAACTGCTATCAAAGTTGGAGGCGGAAAAACCCGCTCAAAATGTCTTCATCTCACCTTTTAGCATTGGAACGGTGCTAGCAATGCTCACCGCCGGAGCTGATGGACAAACGCTGGCGGAGATGCGATCAGTTCTAGGGTAACAAATCCCTTATCAAATCTAATTTTCATAAAACTTATCAACTTTTCTCACAGCCTAAACACTACCACCTCTGAGGTAGAACAATTTGCCGCTTATCACGCCCTTCTGGCTCAGCTGGTTCCAGCCACTCCTGCTCTCTCCTTATCAGTTCCAGCAACAACAACAACAACAACAACCAAACCGGAAAGCAGAGAATCTCTTCGCTCCAAGCTAGCTAAACTGGCCAACAAACTCTCCATAGCAAACGCCGTTGCCCTTCACGAGGAGACGCCCCTCTTGCAGCCGTTTTCCGATGTAATTACAAAGCAGTTCAACTCCGCCCTCTTCAAGGTCAACTTCAAGCATCGAGGCGAAGAAGCAGTTGAAACAATAAACAGTTGGGTGAACAACCGAACCGAGGGGCAGATTCCGAAGCTGTTTGAAGAAGAGGAGGAGGAGAAGACCCAGCTGAACACACTGGTGCGCATGGTCCTCCTGAACGCCGTCTACTTTCGCGGCTACTGGCAGAGTCCTTTCGCTGAGGAGAGCACCAAGACGGCCACCTTCACCCTGGCGGATGGAACCTCCCAGGTGAACGTCAGCATGATGAACGGCCGAGCATCAGTGGTCGCCTTTGCCGACTTTGACGATGGAACGCTGGTGGAGCTGCCCTACAACAGGGAACATTCAGTGCCTATCTTTTCCTGCCAAAGGAAAACCAACCTCAGCTGCTCAGTTCAGCCTTTACCTTGCCCTCAATGAATTTAGAGGCAAGAATCGGAAAACTGGCAAAGGAAAAGAGGAGGAAAATTCGCCTTGCACTCCCAAAATTCAAGCTGACCACTTCTCTAAAACTAAAGGCCACCCTAGAGGCGCTGGGCATTGAGCAGGCGTTCCGCGAGAATGAGGCCAACTTTACCCGGCTGACCGGTGTCACTTCCGGTCCAGAGAGGCTCTACCTCTCTGAAGTGCTGCACCGAACTGCGCTGGAGATAAACGAGTCAGGGACGATTGCCTCTGCAGTCACCGGGGGCGTGGCCGCCGCCTCGAGGACCCTCGCCCAGCCTCGGTTGATTGCCTTTAACCGGCCCTTTGCGATTTTCATCCGCGAGAAAATGTCATCATCAGCAGCTACTGTGACCCTCTTTGCGGGCGTCATCAACAAGCCTGAACTGTAGTGTTTTTGTTTGTTTGAAATTGTTACCAAATTTGTTAGCACTTTTGGTGGTTTACAAAAATAAATTCAAATAAAACAGTTTAAAACATTTTTATCAAAATAAAAACTTAACAAAATTTTTCTGTTTTGTTAAACTCCATCCACCGAACCGCCCTTCCGAAGTCCGAATTAGCCTCCAACCTTCCATCTCTCGCCCGGCTGACCGCCATCACCACCGACCCCCGGAAACCTCTGCTCAGCTGCGTTACATTGTGACCCCTTCTTCGCAGGGCAAAGACCACTTCCGGCGGAAAACACGTCAAAGGTGGCCTTCTCGGGGAAGAGCTGGTGGTGGAGGCGAGCTCCATCCACCGCCCGTTTGATCTCCTCGCCGAACCACAGATGGCGAAGGGCGGTGGCCGCCACGGCGGTGATAATCCTCGGGCCTCCGCTGGCTCCCAGCACCAGGCGAACTCCCGAGGGGTCGGTGAAGATGGCCGGCGAGCAGGAGGAAAGGGGGCGTTTCCCGGGGTAGATAGTGTTTGCCTTGGAGTTGGCGATGCTGAAGCGATTCGCTCGGCCGCTGTTGAAGTCGTCCATCTCGTTGTTCAGCAGAATGCCCGTAGAGGGGGAGAGGACCTTGCTGCCAAAGCTGGTGAAAAATAAATAAATAAACAAAAAATTGATAAGCTTTTTGATAAACAAAAAAATTGACAACTTTTCCTACTAGTGATTGATGGTCGAGGTGACGGCCACGGCGTTGCCCTCGCCGTCGATTGACCGACACGTGGGCGGTACCAAAATCCACCTCGTTGTACTGTTTCTGTACATTTAAAAAACAATGTTTTTATCTTGATAAGATTATAAAAAATGTCAATAACCTACCTTCAAATCATAGTGAGTACTGTAGCTAGAGAAGGTTCGATCATCCTCCGCCTGAATCCGATTGGCAATCTCCACAATGTACCGCTCTGAAGTCAAATTTTTCAACACCTCATCCACATCATCAAAACGATCATCGCCAAGATAAGCTCTGCTGGCAAAGGCAAACTTGCTCGCCTCCAGGAATCGATGATAAAAGAGGACCGCCTTCCGGTGGTCAAATTTAGCCGCGGGGAAAAGGTCTACAAAACGATCCATCACCCTCAACAAAAAGCTCACTAAAATGCCGCCCGTTGGCAGGGGCGTCGTGTGCAACCGCAGCTGACCGGTTCCAAAATCGGTGGTGAAACTGCGCTTCTCAATCACCTCATAGGCGGCAAAGTCCTCCCTGGTCAGCAGCACTTCCTGTCCGGGAAACTGGTACTGCAGCTTGAAGAGGTCGTTTAGGATTTGCTTGAAATCTGACCATAAAAAAGTTCCAGCGGGTTGTAGGAGTTTGCCAGCATGTCCAGCGTATTGCTAATCTTCTTTGCTTAAAAGTTTCACCCAACCGGAACAGTTGACCCGTTTCCGGATTGAGGTAGGCCTCCCGCAGCGAGGGCAACCTTAAGATGGTCTCCTTGAGAGCGTCAAAAGCGTCCGCCAGGTGTTGGCTGACCGGAAAGCCGTGCCTTGCGTAGTGCACGGCATCGGTGAAGAGCGCCTTCCACGGGACCCGACCGGAGCCGTAGCGGGTGTAGAGGTGCCAGTAGCCGGCCAGCTCGCCGGGGACGGCTATCGACTCCAGGCCGTAGTAGGATCGGCTGGAGTCTTTCTCCTTAAAAGCGGAAAAGTTCCCTCCGGAAGTGGTAAAGTTCCAGTTGCCGTACACTGCGAAGCGGTTCGATTGAACATGTCTCGAGTGGCGGCCAGCGGTGCCACCTCTCGGGCGTTGATTGAGGTGGAGGTGTAGGTTGAAGCTTTAAATGATCATTAAAATAAATGAAAAGTATTAGAAAATTAGCTTTGTACAAAGATTTGTTTGTACAGTACCATTGTACACCACGGCCATAAAGCCGCCGCCCAGCCCCAACGACTCGGGAATGGTGACGCCCATGCAGAGAAGCGTGGCAATAGCGCATCGACGGCATTGCCGCCTAGCTGAAGGATTTTTCTGATAGGGACAAAATTTCAAAATTGATAAGTTTTAAATTACCATAAAAACTTTGTACTTACTTTCCCGTCGGCGCGCAGATGTTCGAGTCGGTGCTCACGGCAAAGGTGGTGAAGTTGCCCTTGACCGAGGGGGAGCACTGTTCTCCTAGCTCCGACTGAAACTGCCGCTCAGCGCCGCAGTGATAAGTGCACGATTCCAGCTGGGCGTCAGGGCCGTAGTAGTAGTAGTGGGCGAACCAGAAGATGCCCAGGGCGAGAGTTAACAAAAGGATACAAATGACGCTGATAGTTAAAGTTAGGCAGGTGGTTGAACGTCGTCGTGAAGATGTCATTTTTTTAAAGTGTTTTTATTGATAATTTAATTCAAAATAAAAGTAGTAAGATGCACAAATTATATTATATTAATTGTAAGTTGTTTTTTTCATTGTTTTTCTTATATTTTTATGTTTTTAAAACAAAAAAAAAGTTAAAAATAACTGGTTGACAACAACCTAGCAGAGTTTGAAGAAACTGACAACAAAAACATGTTGAAAGCATTTTTTTCAACTGTGCATCTTTCTTCTTTATCTAATCAGCATTGAACAACAACACACACACACTTTTGGCCATGCTCTTGATTAGCCTGATGACTAAGTGACTAAACTGAAATGATCGTGCCAGCAGTGTGTCTGGCAGGATGAAACTTGAGACAGCAAAAAGTGCAGATGAAAGATGAAGGAAAGGAAGTATCTAATTGATTTTGATTAGCCAAAAAATGAGTTTTTGACTGTGATTGTGATTGAAAACAAAAAAATAAACTAGAAAAGTTTAAACAAACTGAAAGTTTCACTATTAATTTAAATTAAGTACACCAAACTTTTGCTTTATTAATTTTTTTAACTTAATTTTTTTGTTTTTGTAATTAAAACTAAAACAATTTTAAATTTCTTTAAACAATTTTTATTTTTAAAATTTTTAAATATTTGTCATTTGTTGGTAGCGTAATTTGTCATTATTAAAGGTTGTCTAGTTTTTTGGTGATATCATTTGAATTTTGTTATTTATTTTACTCATTTTAAATGGCTCTCCTCTATTCTTCGTTTATTTTTTATTTTTTTAAATTTTTTATTGAGCAGCAAAATAGCAAGAGTTATACGTATGTATAATAACTAAAAATAAAAAAATTGTTAAAATATGGAAACTACAAAATATTTCCAGCGTTTGTTTAAATTAAGTTTTTAATGAGTTTGTTTTAAGTGTAAAAGTGCAGTTTTTTATGGTAAATTTATTGCTGGAAAACTTCATTAAGTTTGTTTAAAGAGTAAAGTGTATTGTACGGGAAATTATCAATAAAATAACTGCCATAATTTATTTTGGCAAAACAACAAGTACAAATGACCGTTTTATCAAATGAAATGACACAAATGAAATGTAATTTAGCCTTTTAAAATATTAAAATTATGTGTTTTTAAATAATGTTAGAAGAAACTAAATATTCAGCAGTATAACTTGACTAACAAAAACATTGTCAAACAAAACAATTTCAAAAAATACTTTTAAAAAAATAAAAACCAGTAAATCAACGCCTTTCTCCTTAAAATGACCACCACCACTACCACCACCGCCACCACCTCAACTGTGCTCTCCTTTCTTCAACGGCACCTTCTCCTCTACACGCCCTCCGCCACTCAGGTGGCGCAGTACGGCGCTCGAGCCGCCTGTCTAGTTGAGAAGCAGCAAAACAGGCGGGAAAAAGTGAAGAAGGAGGAAACCCTCAACTCTAAAACAAACTTAAAGGCCTCCTTTCTGCCCCTCTACTACGCCTACCTGCTCCTGCTGGCCGTCCGCCTGCTCCTGCTGACCTTTGACCACCCTGTAGAGGGGGTGGACGGAGGCTTCACGGCTCGCTATGACCTGCTGATCAGCACGCTCGCCGCCTAAGCTACCCACCACATGGTGGGCGTGGCGTTAGTGCCCCTGGTCACCACGCTGCTCGCCGTGGACTACTACCTGAGCGTTCGGCCGTCGGCGGCCGTCGCGGAGATGCTCGCCGAGCTGCAGACCATTGAAGTGCTCCACAGTTCAGGAAGCAGTGCTGCTGCTGGTGAAGGCGGTCTTTTAGATCTACTGCGCCTGCTGGCGGAGGAGCTCGCTCAGAGATGGGCCACTGGGCGCCACTTTCCGCTGTGGAAAGTGGCCCCCTCCAAAATGGCTGCCAAAGTGGGCGTCGGTTTGAAAGGGGGAGAAGAGGCGGAAAGGGGCGGTAAAGGCGGGCAAAGTAGGACGGCAACGGGTCACTGTGATCCACTCCTCCTCACCGCCGCCGCCGGTGCCCCCCTCCTCTTTGCGCCACTACCGCCCCCTGTCGGCGGCCACCCGAAAGAAGGTGGCGCTGCTGGGACGCAGCTACGAGCAGGTGGTGAGCCTCGGTGTGCCGGTGGCGCTCGCCGTCGTCGCCGCCTTCCTCTTCGGCAGCTGGCTCTACCTCAGTTGGCGGTATTTCAGTCAGACGGACGGCACACCATCACCATCACCATCACCATCACCATCACCATCACCATCACCATCACCATCACCATCATCATCATCATCAGCAGCAGCAGTATCATCTTCCTCCTCCTTACCGGCCACTTTGATAGTCTTCTTCCTTCTGGAGACGCCGCTCATGCTGGCCTGCCTGCACCACAGCGTCGTGGAGGTTTTCTTCTTCGTGAAGGTCCTCCTGGTGGTGCTGCTGGCGCTCCGGCTGCACCTGGCCGAGGTCAACCGACGGGTGGTGACGGTGTTCACTGAAGAACGGAGGGTAAAAAAACTACAATTTTTTTCTTTTTTTTTCAAAAACTTTTTTTTATTATTTTCAATTTTTCCTTTTAAAATAACCGCAATAAATACAGCAACAGCAAAGCAGCCGTTGGGCCGCCTGGGCCGCCTTCCGCTCCGGCCACTCTCTGGTCCTGCTCGATCTGATGCACCTCAACCGGGGCCTCCTCTCGCCCCTCCTCTTCTGGTCCCTCTCCGCCCACCTCGTCCTCAACGTCTACCTCCTCTGTCTGCTGGTCTTCTTCCCCCGGCTGCCCTGGTACTCCGCTCTGGTCGTGCTGGCCTTCATTCTGCTGCAGTTCGTCTGGGCGGTCGCCTGCACGCTGCTGCCCTCTACCGCCGGTCGGCTGTACTGCCTCCTCCACCGACTGCTCTACCGCTCGCAGATGGCGGCCTCACTGCAAAGCGGAAGCGGAAGTGGCCGCCTCCAGCCGGGCCCCGGCCTTCAGCTGGGGCCGAGGCTGAAGCTGATGGCCTACCACGAGCTGATGTGCACGGAGACGCCCGTCTTCACCTTCACCGTGGGCAGCCTGGCGGCGCTGAGCAAGCAGTGGCTGGTGCAGGTAGGTGGGGGCGGGGCACTGTGTGCGACGGCATTTTTTTTAAATAGTGCAATTTTATGCGCTTTTTATTTTTTTTTCAACTAATTAATCAACTTATCCTCGTCATTCCTCCTCATTCCTCTCACTCCAGCTGATTCTCTTCTACTCTTCGCTCATTTTCTACTCGTTTAAAATGTTCATCAAACAGCAAAACTCAGCAACAGCCTAGAGGGGTAGAGGGGTGGCCTAGTTAAGGAAAAGCTCAAGTAGTTCTGCTCGTCTTTTCATTATCAACTTTTTTTTGGTAAACGAAAACACTATACCCCGCCCCACAACACACACACACACACACACACACACACACACATTGAATAGGGTAGACCTAGACATGTAGAACTTCAACTTTAATTTTACTAAAAACAAAAAAATGCTTCAAAATCAAACAGTGTGGTGTTTCCTAGTTTCGTTTCACCGTCACCGCAAAGGTGCGAATCTGCATCGGATTGAGGGTGACCTCCATCGTCTGCGCATTGAGGGCCTTAGTCTCCGCCGGTTCAGTGACCGGCCCGTCGGCGGTGTACTTGAACTTGAGGCGGTTTTTTAGGGCGGAAACGTCCTGGTTCGCAGCCAGCGTCAGCTCCTGCGCCGAGGTAATCTCAAAGTGCTTGAAGAGACCTTTGAGAGAAACGGTGACCGGCTTACTTAGCTCAGCATGTTCTCCCCTCTGGAAGAAGTGCTCCAGTCGAAGGAGGAGACGCCCACCAGACCACTGCTCCAGAGTGAGAAGATGAACATTGGCGGGCAGCGCCTTGGTCAGGCCGGAAACCTCCGTATGGTAGCTCTTGCTAAAAACATCATAGGGGGCGACGTCGGGAACGAAGCTGAGGATCGGCTCGAGGAACATCTCCCGCCCCGCCTCTCGGTGGCCTTTTCCGGCCTCATCAAGAGAGGAGAGCTGAAGAACGTGTCTGCCGCGGATGATCAGGCCCTTTCCATCAACGCCCGGCTCGTTGAGCGGCTCACCGACGCCAAAGTGGTCATCGTGGAGAAGGCGCCGGTGGACCATCAGCTCGAGGACGCCGTCCTGCGGAGAGGTGCCGCCCTATTGAAACCCAAAACAAAAAAATCATTAAAACCTTGAACCTTTTATAAATCCTAGAACTTGGGTTACCTGAGACCGATCCGTGAGCACCGTCATCACCAGCTTCTTAGCCTCATCCTTCAGCATGATCCTCGAGTTGATCGGGTAGTAGTTTCCGGAGATCGGCTCCGTCACATTGAGCTTCAAGTGTCGCCGGGCGTTCCACTGTCTCTTGACCATCTGCCGCCCGTTGGCATCCGTATAGAAGACGCCCCCATTCTTCAGGTCCGCGCTGTACTGCAGCACCACCTCCTTACCGACGTGATCGCCTACCGGAATCGGCCCGACAATGTACTCAAACTCCACCTGGTCGGAGGCGGGCGACACCCTCACCACCTGCTCCACGAAGGAGTCGTACTTCTGGTGGACTTCGTGGACACCGCCCTCCTTGGTGAAGAGGCTCGATTCAACGAGTTTTCCGGCGCTAAAGGTCTCTGCGTCAGCGGGCGGAAGACGTAGGCACCGGAGGCGCGCACCTTCTCATCGGCGGCGCCCTTGTAGAAGCGGAAGTTGCTGGAGAGGGGAACTGACTGGCCACTTTTCAACACGACCTTTGAGAGGGCTCCCGAGGCGTCAAAGACCACCTCAAAGTTGGCGCCTTCAGCTTCGTCTCGGCGGAAATCTTCACCCCTTTCACTTCAGCGGCAGAGTTGGCGGATCGAGTTGAGGCGCCTGGACAAAGTAGGTCGCCAGGCCCAGAGCTGGGGCCGAGGCCTGGAAGACCAGCTCCTCCGTGGCTGTGGAGTGTTTCCGCTCCGGCAGATTTCTCACCGCCTCGGGAATGGCCACCAGCTCCGAGGGAACCGGCTTCCCCTCCGGACCTAGAACCTCGTAGAACTTTCCACCGGAAGTCGCGACCGGAAGTCGGAGGACCTTGTTCACCAGCGGCGCGCCCAGCGGATTGTAGACGTTGACGGCAAAGTTCCGGCCCGCCTCGGTGGCCGAGCAGCTGCTGGCGTTGAGGTAGTCGCAGAAGACCTGCTTCTGAATGGTCGGAAGGTTGGCGGTGGCCTTTGCTTGAAGCTTATGATAACTCCGCTGGAGGACATCTCGGCAGGCCTCAATGCCGGCGTGCAGGTTTCGAGCATAGTCGTCGGCGACGTGCTGCTTTTCAGTTCCTAGAAGTTTAAAATAAAAAACGGATTAATCTTCAAACCTTCCCAGAAACTCCCAAAAACCCCTCCCTCTTACCAGCCACCGCGTCGTGGTGCTGCATCACGCCCATAATCTCCCGCAGCGAGGTGATCTCCCGCTCCAGGGCGTCTCCGTTTCCGGCCAGCACGTCCACCTGTTTACAGGCCTGCAGGACATTGTTTCCCACCCGTTCAAAGCGCTTCAACGCCGCTCGGGACACAAAGTACCCGGTCCAGTAGGCGTGCGGGTCGGAGGCGTAGGGAAAGTAGTCGTCCGCTTTTCCGGTCCAGGAGGCGTGGCCCACGGAGTCGTGGAGCGCCTTGGCGTAGCAGGAGGGCGTCGAGTAGAAGATCTTCACCTCTTTGGAGCCGGCGTTGACGTGGCTGATCAGCTTGTCCATGTTCTTGAAGTACACGTGGGCGTCCTGGTACTGGAAGTCAGTGCCCATGGGGAACATGACGTTCTTGGTGGCGTATGATTTCTGATAGCGCTTTGCGAGGTTCACCAACTTCTCGATCATGTGCGGGACGTTGTACTCCTCCGAGTCCTGGTTGTCAATCACCGGCTCATCGCCGCCGCCCACCAGGTCCCAGTTGAAGCCCTGCGGAGGCCCATAACCAAAGTCCATCATTCTAGGGCGGGAAAAAAAGTTGAAGATTAAAGTTTGATAAGGCTTTGATAAAGAGAGGTAATTTTACTTACCCGGTAAAGAGGTCACCCGCCGTGCCCAGATCTTCCGAGCCTTGCCAAACATGTTCCAGCGTCTTATTCTGCCGGCGGAAGTGCAGCTCCTGCCAGTCCTCGCGAGCGAAGAAGACGGCGTCGTAGTTCATCTGGGCAAAGAGCGAAGCGAGCTCCTTCGAATGGCCAAAGGGGTCAATCTGCCAGGTCACCTTGGGCACGCCACACTTGCCGAAGGTGTCATTCAGTCGACGCAGGCCCCAGGTCGTCTGGTCGATGAAGGAGTTGTACTAATGAAGGAAAGAAAAAAGAGGAGTTTGTTAAAAAAGAGTTTGTAAAAATAGAAGTGAAAAGCCCAGTACCTGCACAGTCGCCTCATCCGACATTGACCAGCCGCCGTTGATAAACTCCAGTTGGCCTGAATAAGGACAAAATCATCAAATTCAAACTCAAGAAATTTTTTTTCAAACAGTTCTCACCCGTCTTGACCAGCTCGTGGACGATGTCCCGCGTCTCCTGGTCCTGCTCCTTCCACCACTTCCAGAAGAAGGCCGTCTCGACGTAGATGAAGCGGCGGTCCTTGTTCCGGACCAGCTCCTCAATCACCGAGTCGATGATGTACTGAACGCCGGCCTTTTGAATATTTGATCGAAGTCCGTAAAAGTACTGGTCGACGGTCTGAGAAAAAAAGGCGTTTGAATAAGAAATTGAGGTTTTTTTCTAGAACCGGTAATGAAAACTCAATACCTTGAGCCATCCGACGTCGTCGTGCGTGTGCGGCACCAGGTGGACGTTGATTCTGGTTGGATCCGGTGCGGTGCACTTGCTGTAGTCGCACTTTTCCGGCAGATTCTCCACGCGAATCACCACCGAGTGGACCGAGATGGCAACCGTGGCAATGATAAGCCCGAGAATGGGCAAAAGTCGGGTCATCTTTTTTTAAACTGACTAAAATGCTTTTTGTTTACAAAAACGAAAAAAAAGATCAGCCAGCACTGGCTTTCTACTTTCTGAGGCAAGAAAATTGGCTGCTCTTTTATAAAGCACACTGCTGATCTTTTCTGTTCACTCAACAAACATGTAAACATTCACTTGTTGGCAGGGAAAAGCAGCAGCAGCAGCAGCTGATAAACTTGATCGTTCTGATAAGGGTTTTGAAGTGATTTGTAAGAAAAGTGAGCGATCCCCGCCAACACCGACGACGACTAAAGTATTTCCTCACTTCAGGCCAGTGCACCTCGGCTAACGACTAAAAAATGCTTGTGGTTGTGGCCGATATTTGCCTGTCATTGCTAAAGTCAATTTAATTTGTGTGCTGTTGTTTCTAACCAGATTTGCTGCTGCACCTTCACCAGGCATAGACGATATGTCGCCTGGCAGAGCAGCAGCAAAGTGTGGCAGCCTTTTTAGGTGCAGACGTGGTATTTGGTTGAGCTACATATTATTAAGTAACACATTTCCATGATGATGATGATGATAAAGCGATGCTTTATGGTTTACAAGATCAAAGGTCAGCAGTTATCATCAGCATAAGAGCACTTTGTTTTTACTTTTGTCAAATAGAAAAAAAAACTTAAAAAAGAAATTAAAAACTTGAAAATATTTTTTTGCTGTTTTCCATTTTTGAAAGTAAAAAACACTTTAAAAATTTTAGTTTTTTAATGTTAACAGTAAAAGTAAAATTAAAATAGAATTACAAAAAGCGACAGCAGCGGTGGTGGTGGTAGTGGTGGTGACAGTAGTGGAAGTGAAAATGGAGAGTGAGAATTAAAAACAGTTAAAAAAGATACAACAATGTCTGAAAATGAGCCACAGCAGCGGCAACAAAAGAAAACAACAAGTTGCCTGCAAAAGTAAAAAAAGTTGCTGCTGCTGCTGAGCAAGAATGTGTGCTCCAGAAAAATGGAGAAAAAGAAGAAGATGGTAATAAAGTCCACCACCACCACCACCACCACCAGCAACAACTTTTGTAGAAGTTGAAGTTGAAGTTGCTGCTGCGCTGCTGAGCCAAAGCCTTGGACTTTGCCTTGGTCCGGCTATTGGCCGGCTACTCCGGTGGAAGTTCGTCCGAGGGAACATCGTCAACACTCATGGGCGGAGGAGGAGCACCCTGAGGACCGGAAGTGGAGGGCGGCGGCTGCTCGGTCTTGGGAGCGCCGGGACCACCGGCCAGGCCCAGGTTCTCCAGCGACTTCATCTTCAGGTCCGCCTGAACACCCGGTGGCCCGGGTAGTTTCGGCTGTTGAGCCCCGCCTCCTCCCTTGGGAGTTCTGGTCTTCGAGTGGCGACCTCGACTTCCCTTGCTGCCTCGGCGACTGTGGCGTCCCTTTGACTTGGAGCGCTTCTTCTTCTTCTTCTCCGAGCTGCGCTTCTTTGACTTCTTTCGGCCCCCCGAGCTGACGCGCTTCTTGCTGGACCTCTTCCTCTTCATTTGGCCGGACTTGTTTCCTTGACGAGAGGAGGAGGCTCGAGGACGAGCTGCGGCGGAAACATTTTTGCTAGCATCAACTGGTGCCACCGCCTTCTTTGGGTCTTCAGCCGGAGCAGGAGGACTGACGGGGGCAGCTGCTGGGACCGCCGGAGTTTGGGCCGTTGGAGCCGGAGAGGTGCCTGAAACCACGGCTGGAACTTTTGCCCCAGTTTTGCTTTTCAGTTTACCTCCGGGAAGCTTTTTGAAGCCTCGACTGGAGCCGCCGCCGCCGCCCCCAACTTTGCCTCGATTGCTGCCGGAAAATCGCTTGCCCTTTGGAGCAACGGCGACGGTCTTGGCCTTGGGCGACTTTGTTGGAACTCCTCCACCGCCTTCAACCGAGCTGGAGCGCTCCCCCTGATTGGACACCTTGCTCTCAACTCCGCTAGGCTCTAAGATGTAAGAAGGAAAAAGTGAGATTGAAAAAGTTCTAAAAAAGTGTTTGCGTGTATTTTGTTTACTCGACTTGACCGTGGTGCTCTTGCTCGGCCGTGAGCGGCGACTTCCTCTTCGTCGTCTTCCGGTGCCGGTCTTGGCGGAAGGTGTGGCGCCGCTTTTTGATTTCTCCTTCTTCTTC
>JAMZRA010000006.1:2200394-2305177 GCA_024499935.1 Tyrophagus putrescentiae | reverse complement strand
TTAATAAAAGTTGGCAGTGGTGTTTCAGGAAATAAAATTTTATATTTTTTAAAGTTCACAAATTTGAACAGCATAAAATTTTGTTGTTTAAAATTTAAAGTTTGAGTTGCACTAAAAAAGTAAACCTTGGCGACGAACAAACATTTGAAAACTTTTTTTTAAATATATCTTTAGCTTGTTTTCTTTTTATTGCAAACATTCTAAGAAATTACCAGTACTCTGCAAATGGACTAACAACGTTTTAAGTGCTTTTATGTTTTGATTGTGCTTCATTTAGCCGAGTTGTGTGTATGTGGGCAGTAACAAAAACAATGTAATAAAAATGCTAAGTAATGACGCAATTGATTTAGTTGTAAATTAAAAATTTATAAATTTTTATTGTTCACAGTTTTATACAATAATCGATAATTATTACGTAACAACTTGTGTTTTTCACAAAATTTTTAGCAGTTTGAATTAATGCTAAAATATGTTTAATTTTTTTCAGTTTAAAGTTTTAGAGTTTTAAAGTTGAAGATGCCTAATTTCAACGTTCCAGTTCTGATGGGCATTAACAGCTAACACAACCAGATACAACAGGTGAAAGAGGCCAAAGAAGGCCGGGTACACTTTTCGGGAAATGTAGTCCACCGTTAGGGACCACTTTTTTGCCGTCTTGCGCCGCTTTTCCAGATGATGAGCTTTTCGATGATGTCCTTTGTCCTCGTCATCACAATCACATTTGCTGTCTTCTTTCCGGTCAAGTTTTGCCCTCCTTGCATCTGCCTTCTCCTGCACCAGCTCAAAGTACCCTATCAGGGCGAACTCGAGGACGGAGAGGAAGACGCTGAAGAAGCAGAAGAAGAGGTACACGTCCAGGGCGGTGAGGTAGTTGACGGTGGGCAGGTGCTCGTAGCTGCCGGTGACCAGCGTCACCATGGTGAGCATGACGGTGATGCCCAGGCCCACCTTGGAGTGGGCGTTCGGCGCCAGGTAGAGCGGCAGGAAGGAGATGATCACCACGAAGAAGCTGGGCAGGTAGTAGCGCGTGAAGTAGAAGAAGAACTGCCGACTGATGAAGATGTCCACCAGCAGCTCCGGGTAGTAGTCTTCAGGGGGTGAGTGGCGTCGGTTGAAGCCGTTCAGGTAGTGGCCGGACAGCTTGATCTTACCGTATGACCAGATGCCCTTGTCGGTTTCGCTAACGGCGGAAAACTGATACTGGATCAAATTTTGATATTTGCTTACCAGTTTTTTGTCTGAAGTTAAGTGATTAAAAATTTATTTTAAATATAATAAATATTTAATTTTACAAAAATGTGTGAGTTTTTTTTACCTGAAAGGTACAGAGAAAGGGAGCAGTTCTTCTGATCAACCGGAAAGAAGGTGTAATCTGCGTCGCAATCAACATCAACATCGCCTTGCTGATGTGACTGAAATATTTAATTTCTCCAGTGTCGGTAATTTCTATCTGTTCATTGCGAACTGTATCGTTTAAAGAATGAATATTCGTTTTTGGCACCCAAACAGGTATTGAGGGCCATTTTCCTGAGCGCCATTCAAGATTAATTACACTGTTATTGTTGTTTTCATTTTTGTCAAATTTAAGTCGATCATCTATCCAATAATGAGAAAGGAAAAAATCTACAACAATTTGCTTTGAAATATTTGTTAGTTATCAGTAAATAGTTTTTTGTTTGTTATTTCATACCTCTTGAACCTCAGGAAGTGTTTTAACGTTTATTATACCAATTGTAACATTAATTTGTAGTAAACTGTTAATCAGTGGTGGAAAATCGTCTTTGTTGTAGTTAGAAGTAGCAATTAAACGGTTTAAAAAGTTTTCTTTATTTTCATTTTTGATATTTTCTTCAGCATTTGCTAACAAAACAATAAACACAACTAAAAAATAAAACAAAAAAGTAACTGGTTTAAACATTTTAAAAAATTTTAACAAGTTTAAAAAATATTTTTTGAAAATTACAAACTTTATAATTTAACAAATGTACATTTATAAGACAATTTGCTGTTTTATCAATGCAGCTAATTTTTAATTTTTTTGTTTTTATCTAAGTTAAACTTCTTGAATTGCTCAAGGCAAAAGATAAATGACCAATTAAACAAATAGTGACTTTAACAAAAAATTAATGTTTTTTTCTAGCAAACATGTTTTTCTGACCTTGAAAGCAGTACTCAATAAACTATTTTATTTTTAAAACTGAAAAACATTTTTGAAACAAAAAATAGCACAAATACATTAATATTTAATAAATAATTTATTTTTTAAATTACTTTATTCACAAAATGGAAACAAGCTTTATTTCTACCTGTCTACTCTGCACTACAATGGTAATCAGCACAGTGGTGCACACGTTGTGAAAAAAAACAAATAAAAAAGGGTACATCTTATGATTTAAACTTGCGGATACCTAACTTCAACATTCCAATTGCGATGCTCACTCACGGCCAGCACGACCAGGTACGGCAGGTGGAAAAGCGCAAAGAAGGCGGGAAACATCTTCCGAGAGATGAGATCGACAATGTGTGCCCACTTTTTTGCCGTTTTTTGCCTCTTTTCTAGATGAGCTTTCCAGTCTTTATTGTCGTCAAGACCATTATTAACTCCTGCTTCCTCATCAGACATCTTTGCTCGCTTTCGCCTACTGTCCACCTTCTCCAGGACCAGTTCAAAGTAGCCGATGAGGGCGTACTCGAGGACGGCGACGAAAACTGAGAAGAAGCAGAAGAAGAGGTAAATGTCCAGGGCGGTGAGGTAGTTGACCTTGGGCAGGTGCTCGTAGCTGCCGGTGACCAGCGTCACCATCGTCAGCATCACGGTGATGCCCAGGCCCACCTTCGAGTGGGCGTTCGGGGCAAGGTAGAGCGGCAGGAAGGAGATGATCACCACGAAGAAGGCGGGAACGTAGTAGCGGGTAAAGTAGAAGAAGAACGTCCGACTGATCAGCACGTCCACTATCAACACCGGGTAGAACCTGTGGGCGGGCGAGTGGCGGCGGCTAAAGCCGTTCAGGGCGTGCCCAGACAGAGTTATCTCTTTATTTGCCCAAAAACCCGTTTTGGTAGTAGTAGTTGCTGCTGTGCTCTCCACCGCCCACTGGTACTTGACCCGTTTGCCGTACTTGCTTAGCAGCTTGATGTCTGTCGATTTGAACAGTAAAATATAAAATTTTAAAACTATTTTTAAATTATTAAGTTCAGTCATTTGTTATAGTCTTGCATGTGAGCGTACTGTAAAGCGCCAAATTAAGTGAGCAATTTTGCTGATCCACCGGAAAGTAGGTGTAGTCTACTTTGCAGTTGATGTCGTTTCTTTGCACTCGAGTAATGTACGTAATATTGCCGTTTTCAAAGATTTTTAAGCTTTCTCGGAGAATTGACTCAGTTTTTAAATGCATACTAGTCATTGGAACCCAAACTGGCATTGACGGCCAATTTCCCAGCGACAAGTAATCACGATGAATTACACTTTCGTTGTTGTTTTGTGTTTTATCAAACTTGAGTCGAGCGTCGTTCCAGGTGTGATAGAGAAAAAGTTTCACAAAGATTTGCTAAAAAATAAATTTTATAATTTAATGTTTTAAATTTTTTTAATAAAAAAAATCTATAAAAAAGAAGTTGGTAACGTGGCGCGCAAACAAATTTACAAACAATACGTAGCTTAGACTCACTTTTAATTGTAAAGGGAGCAGATTGAATATCATTTGTAAAAGTTTTTGAGCTTTGCGTAAGCAAAATCACGTCACCAGCGGCCTGGCAGCCGCTACTCTATTTATTTTTTTTGTTTGCGCTTACCTTTTGTTCTTCTGGAAGAACTTTAATTTCATGTATGTACATTGTGACATTGATTTCAAATGAATTGTTAAACATTGGGGGAGGTTCGTCTTTTTTGTAATTTGAGGTAGCAATTAAACTGGTCAAAAAATCTTCACTATTTTTTTCAGCATTAGCCAACAAAAAAATACAAAAATTAAAACAATAACAATTTTTTTTGTCATTTTGCAACGTTTCAAAGTATGTTTTATAGAAAGCACAAGTGAAAAACTTACTAGTTATAAACAAGTTAGTATTTTTATACAAATTATTAAACTGTTAAATTGTTTTTGCAATAATTAAGTTGCTTGTTTATCTTTTTGTTACCTTCATTTATCTGTTTTTCAATTTATCATTAGCATTTGTTGAACTTCACTGGTTTCATGCAATGGCTAGAAATGATTGGTTAATTAAAAAATTAATCTTTTTATCTAACTGCAAGACAAAAAAGATATCAATATGATAATGCTTTTTTGTAGTTAAAAAAATATAAATTATTTCTGTCCTTGTGAAACGTTTAACCTTTTTGTTTTAAATCATCATTATTACACTTACGTCCTGTTCTGCAAGCATTTTAATGCTAAAGTACTTTATTGAAACCGTTATGCTAAAAGAGTTATTTTTTAAAAGCGGAAAATTTTTTCATGTATTTAGTTTTCAACAAAACTTGATTGAGAAAATTTCTTTTTCTCCTTAATTCCTTCATCAATCATTGAGAAAAATAATAATAAGCGAACTAAAACAAACAATATAAAAAAAGTTCAAAACAATTGTTAAATATTTTTTATTTTTAAGCTTTTTTTTATTTGATTTAAATTGACAAACTTTGATAATAGGCGACAATATTAAAGACCTAAAAGAGAGTTTTAGTTCATTAACATTTTTGTGATTGGCGTATTAAGTGCTAGAAAAAAATTGATTAGCAGCTAATCTCTTAATTGCTTGGCTTTTGCATGCTACCCTTTCAATGCAATACAATCAAAAAGGGTTTGTCAAATCTAGTCACAGCAAGCAAAAAAAAAATAAAAAAAACGAGTTTTTCTGTACAACTTTGCAAGTTAAGTAGAAGTAGTTACACAAGAAAACTGCAGGTGTCCTTGCCTAAAACAATTCATTGTGTAAAAATTTGTGCTAACTTTTATTAACTAATTTAAAAAACTTTATTACCTCAAAAAACAGTATTTAAAATGTGACCAACTACAAAAATTAAATACATCTACCATCTATCAATTTTGTATATTAGTTAGTGCCCTCCTTCAGGCTCTTCTAGTTCCTCAAACATTTGATGGTGGTGATGCTCATGGTGGTGATGGTGGCTAATTTTGTTGTGACCATGCTCAGGTTCAAAATGGGGAAACAGGTTGTGCCCATAAAATCCGTGGTGATGACCATGGTGGCCATGATGACCATGACCATGACCTCCATGACCGCCATGTCTGCCTTGATAAAAAAACTTTATATTTTAAAATGTAAAACATTTATTTTTTACTTACTATAACTTAGTTGCAGAAGCAAAAGTGTAAAAAACAAAAATAAAATTAATTTCATTTTTGAGTTAAATGCTGCATAATGTACATATTTAATAAAATTAACTCTTTCATTTTGTCGCTCTACTGCAAAGTTATAATTTTGTTGTTTTTATACAACAGCCTAATAAATATTTACATTTTTGTTGTTTATTTACTAGGAAAAATGGTAGAAAAAACAAAAGCTACTCATTATTTACTCAGTCGTTGACTTTTATGTTTATTGTGATAAAAAATCAATCAATTTACTAAAGCATAAAATTCTCTTGAAACGTCCAAGAATTGCACCTAAACTTAGAGTCATTTTTCATTCTTTTTTTGATGCTAAAAATAGATTTTTTTATTAACAAAAAGATTTAATAAAATCATTAGTCAAAAATATGCATTTTGCTCATTCATAAAAAGAATATTTCATTATTTCAATAAAAAAGAAAACAGATAACAAAAAACCACCTGTTAACATTTGTGTTTTCAAAAATATCATACAATGCAATTACGTAAATGACAATGACGCAAAACAATTTTAAGCTGATTGATAGCAGAGGAGCAAACAATATCGAGCAGCCGTTGACCCAAAAGTTACCTTTTTGCTCTTAAAAAAGTTAAATTGTGTTCACAAAAGTAGCATCAGGTGATACGGCTACTGACGTAAAAAAAGTATCAAAAAAGCAAATTCAGGTGTTTGAGAAAAATGCTTAAAAACTGATAACACTATTTTTTAGGTATAAAAAGAGTTTCAATTTTCACTGTGAAAATCATCTTTTCTTTTGTTGTTTTCCAATCAAAACAAAAAACAACAAAAATGACAAATCAGCTAAACTTGGTAATAGTTGCCACTCTGGCAATCGCTGTTACCTCTTCTTTTGCCCAAGTTGGCTCGAACCGACCTTCTACCTGTACACTCGAGCCAACCGAGGCAACAATGCCCCTGAAACGCTGAAGTACCAAAGCTCGAGCAGCATCGAGGCGTCGCACTTCAACGGCGCCGTTCCGACGAAGGTGATCACCCACGGCTACTTTGACAGCAGCAGCCGGGGAAAGTGGATGGAGGAGATGGCGGGAAGGATGCTCGACGCTGAAGGTTTTTATCAGATTTTTTCTTATCAATTTGGTTTTTTGAGAACTTTATTATCAACATTTTTTTAACATTTTATCTAGACGTCAACGTCATCATCGTCGACTGGAGCAACGCCAATCGAGGCCTCTACCCGGTGGCGGTGGCCAACGCCAAGCTGGTGGGCGCCATGGTCGGTCGGGAGATTGAGCTGCTGGGCAAGACGGCCAACGCTTCAGTCAGTTCCTTTCACCTTCTAGGTCATTCCTTGGGCGGTCACCTGGTCTCCTTTGCGGGAAAGCACCTCAAGGGGGCGCTGGGCAGGATTACCGGCCTCGACCCGGCCGGGCCCTCCTTCCAGGGCCGCCCCAGCTGGGACCGCCTCTGGCCGACTGACGCCCAGTTCGTCGATGTCATCCACACTGACGGCAACAGGCTGGGCATGTGGGAGACTACCGGTCACCTGGACTTCTACCCGAACGGCGGCGTGGCCACGCAGCCCGGCTGCAATGAGGAGAGGACCAGCGAGTAAGTTTTAAAGTTTTTTTTTAAATTTTAAAAAGGGTTTTAAAGCTTAAATTAAACTTACCCGAATTAGGCTCCGGAAGTCCTTTGCCTGCTCTCACATGCGAGCCTACGAGTTCTACCTGGACGCCATTGGCTCGGAAACGAATCCTGAAGCAAAGGCATGCGGAAGCTTTTCCGCCTTCAAAAGCGGAAGTTGCAGCAGCAGCAGCAGCAGCGGTGGTAGTGAGACGGCCATTCTAGGTCCAAAGGCAATTGAGTACAGGGAAAAGGTGAAGGGTGTTAACAGTCCGACTGGAAAGCGATTTTTCCTCCAGTCAAAGGAGCACCGACCGCTGTGGTAGCCGACTTTTTTTGTGCGAGTATTTTTTTTTTTTTTTTGAAGTTTAAACTTGAACAAGCGAAACAAATAAAATTACACACATAGTTCATATATGAAGCATTTGATACAAGTTCAGTATGATGATAATAAAGACGGCAATGGTGATGCTTGCGGTGATAGTGGTGAAGACGTGGAGAAGAAGAAGACTGACACGCTTATCAGGGTGAATTGTAGAAGAAACTCAACAAATTCCCTTTTGGCCCCCAGGAAGGTTTCCCGGCTTTGGGGAGTTTGATTTTAACCCCATTGGTGGGAAACCCAAATTTGAAAAAAAAAGGAATGGGGCTTTTTCCCGAAACAAAACAATTTCCGCAAAGAGCACACTTTGGTTAAAGGGGTTTTGGTAAAAAGGCATTTTCGGAAAAAATTGCATTGGAAAAGCATTTTTTAAAAACCCCAAAGTTTAAACCTTTTTTTTTTTTAAATTTTTTTTTGGAAAAAAAAATTTTTTTAAAAAGGAAAAATAAAAAAAATTTGTTTTTTTTTTTTTTAAATTTTATTAAAAACCAAAATGTTTTTATGGGTGAAATAAAAAACCAAAATACCGTTTTTGAATTAAAAAAATTTAACAAAAAACCAAGAATTTGGGGTTTAGTTTTAATTTTAAAATTTTAAAAACAAAAAAAAAGGTTTAACCATTTTTGTTTTTAAAAAAAAAAATCTTTTTGTTTTTAAAAAACCTTTTCAAAGACACAAAATTTCAAACTTTTTTTGGGTTTATTTTTTTAAAAAAATTGGGAAATTTAAAGCCCCGGGTTAATTTTTAAAACACTAAATTTAATTTTTAATTTTTTTAAAAAATTTTTTTAAATTTGCAAAAAAAACTTTTTAAATAAAAAAAAATTTTTATTTTTTTTTTTATTTTGGGGGTTAGTTTTTATTTTTTTTAAAATTCCCCAAAAAACCCTTAAAAACAATTGTTTTTCATTTTTTGCCCCAAAAAAAAATTTTTTTTTTTTTTTTTTTTTGACAAACCCCGTTTTTTCTTTTACAAAAAAAAAAAGCCTTTTACTTAAACTTTTTTTTTTCCCAAAAAAAAACCTTTTTTTTTAAATTTTAAAAAAAAAAAGGGGCAAAAAAAAAAAAACCCCACAAATTTTAAGAAAAAATTTTTAAATTGGGAACCAGGAAAAATAAAAAAAATTTTTTTTTCCATTTTTTTTGGTTTTTTTTTACCAAGGGAAAATTTTAAAAAAAAAAGGGTTTTTCCCTTTTGGGTTTTAAAAAATTTTCCGGGGCCCCAAGTTTTTTGTTTTAACGCCCCCACCATAAAACAAACCCCAAAAAAAACCCTTTTTTTAAATTTTTAACCAAAAAAAAACCCCCCGTGTAAAATTTTCGGGCCCCCAAAAACCTTCAAAAACTTTTATAAATTTTTGGAAGGCAAGGAAAAAAAGAAAAAGGTTTTTCATTTTTTTTTTTGCTGGAAGGTTTTGGGAAGAAATTTTCCCCACCCCAAAGGGGACAAACGTGGGGAGTTTTCCCAAAAGGGGGGAACAACTTTCCCCTTTTCAAAATTTTAAATTTTAAAAAACTTACCCTTTTTAAAAAACCCCTAAAAACACTAACCTTTTGAAGGAAGGTGAAAACAAGGGCCCCCCGGGGTTTAAAAAACGCCCCAAGGGCTCAGCTGGTTTCCAAAATCCCCTTTAAAAATCAATTTTCCCCAAAAAAAAACCCCAACAAAAAAAACCCCAAAACCCGGGGAAAAAAAATTTCCCTTCCCCACTGGAAAAACTGGGCCAAAAAAAACCTCCCCCCATAGCCAAAAACCCCCAAAAAAACCAAAAGGAAAAGACGCCCTTTTCCCCCAACCCGTTTTCCAATTTTTACAAACCCCTTTCCCCTTTCCGGGGGCCCCATCTTAAAGGTTTTCAATTAAATTACAAAAGGCATTTAAAAAAAACCGTTTGGGGTAACCCAAAACCGAAAAAGGGGAGTTTCCAAAACGTTTGAAAAGAAGGAGGGGAGACCAAGTTTTAAAAAGGGGGAGGCCCCCAAAAACCCGGGCCGTTCCCCCTTTTCCCCGCTTTGGGCAGGGGCCCCTTTTCGTTGAGGAGAGCACCAAGGGGAAAAACCTTTCCCTGGGGGAGGAAACCCCCCCCCCCCCCCCCCCCCAAAAGGGTAAAACGTCAGCTTTGATAAACCCCCCCGAGAATCAGGGGTCGCCTTTGCCGACTTTGACGATGAACGCTGGTGGCCCTGCCCTAAAACAGGGAAAATTCAGGGGCCTATCTTTTTCCTCCCAAAAGAAAACCAACCTCAGCTGCTCAGTTCAGCCTTTACCTTCCCCTCAATGAATTTAGAGCAGAATCGGAAAACTGGCAAGGAAAGAGGGGAAATTCGCCTTGCACTCCCAAAATTCAAGCGACCCTTCCTAAACAAAAGGCCACCCAGAGGCGCGGGCATTAGCGGCGTTCCGCGAGAATGAGCCAATTTACCCGGCTGCCGGTGTCACTTCCGGTCCAGAGAGGCTTACCTCTCAAAGGTGCTGCACCGAACTGCGCTGGAGAACAGTCGGGAACGATTGCCTCAGCAGTCACCGGGGCGTGGCCGCCGCCTCGAGGACCCTCGCCCAGCCTCGGTTTGATTGCCTTTACCGCCCTTTGCATTTTCATCCGCGAGAAATGTCATCATCAGCAGCTACTGTGACCCTCTTTGCGGGCGTCATCCAACAAGCCTGAACTGTAGTGTTTTTGTTTGTTTGAAATTGTTACCAAATTTGTTAGCACTTTTGGTGGTTTACAAAAATAAATTCAAATAAAACAGTTTAAAACATTTTTATCAAAATAAAAACTTAACAAAATTTTTCTGTTTTTGTTAAACTCCATCCACCGAACCGCCCTTCCGGAAGTCCGAATTAGCCTCCAACCTTCCATCTCTCGCCCGGCTGACCGCCATCACCACCGACCCCCGGAACCTCTGCTCAGCTGCGTCACATTGTGACCCCTTCTTCGCAGGGCAAAGCCACTTCCGGCGGAAAACAACGTCAAAGGTGGCCTTCTCGGGAAGAGCTGGTGGTGGGAGGCGAGCTCCATCCACCGCCCGTTTGATCTCCTCGCCAACCACAGATGGCGAAGGGCGGTGGCCGCCACGGCGGTGATAATCCTCGGGCCTCCGCTGGCTCCCAGCACCAGCGAACTCCCGAGGGGGTCGGTGAAGATGGCCGGCGAGCAGGGAAAAGGGGGCGTTTCCGGGGTAGAATGTGTTTGCCTTGGAGTTGGCGATGCTGAAGCGATTCGCTCGCCGCTGTTAAAGTCGTCCATCTCATTGTTCAGCAGATGCCCGTAGAGGGGGAGAGGACCTTGCTGCCAAAGCTGGTGAAAAATAAATAAATAAACAAAAAATTGATAAGCTTTTTGATAAACAAAAAAATTGACAACTTTTCCTACTAGTGATTGATGGTCGAGGTGACGGCCACGGCGTTGCCCTCGCCGTCGATTACCGACACGTGGGCGGTACCAAAATCCACCTCGTTGTACTGTTTCTGTAATTTAAATAAAAAACAATGTTTTTATCTTGATAAGATTATAAAAAAATTTCAATTTAACCTACCTTCAAATCATAATGAGTACTGTAGCTGGAGAAAGTTCGATCATCTTCCGCCTGAATTCGATTGGCAATCTCTACAATGTACCGCTCCGAGGTGAGGTTCTTCAGCACCTCGTCGACATCGTCGAAACGGTCATCCCCAAGGTAAGCTCTGCTGGCAAAGGCAAACTTGCTCGCCTCCAGGAACGATGATAAAAGGGACCCGCCTTCCGGGTGGTCAAATTTAGCCGCCGGAAAGAGGTCCACAAAACGATCCATCACCCTCAACAAAAAGCTCACTAAAATGCCGCCCGTTGGCAGGGGCGTCGTGTGCAACCGCAGCTGACCGGTTCCAAAATCGGTGGTGAAACTGCGCTTCTCAATCACCTCATAGGCGGCAAAGTCCTCCCTGGTCAGCAGCACTTCCTGTCCGGGAAACTGGTACTGCAGCTTGAAGAGGTCGTTTAGGATTTGCTTTGAAATTTGCCTTAAAAAGTCCAGCGGTTTGTAGGAGTTTTGCCAGCATGTCCAGCGTATTCCTATCTTCTTGCTTAAAAGGTTTCACCCAACGGAACAGTTGCCCGTTTCCGGATTGAGGTAGGCTCCCCGCAGCGAGGGCAACCTTAAGATGGTCCTCCTTTGAGAGCGTCAAAGCGTCCGCCAGGTGTTGGCTGACGCGGGAAAGCCGTGTCCGCGCGTAGTGCACGCATCTGTGAAGAGCGCCTTCCCGGACCCGACCGGAGCCGTAGCGGGTGAGAGGTGCCAGTAGCCGGCCAGCTCGCCGGGGACGGCGATCGACTCCAGGCCGTAGAATCGTGCTGAGTCTTTCTCCTTAAAAGCGGAAAATTCCCTCCGGAAGTGGTAAAGTTTCCAGTTTGCCGTACACTGGCGAAGCGGTTCGTTGAACATGTCTCGAGTGGCGCCAGGGGCCACCTCTCGGGCGTTGATTGAGGTGGAGGTGTAGGTTGAAGCTATTTAAATATCTTAAAATTAATTAAAATTATTTAAGAAAATAGTTTGTACAAGTATTTTTTGTACAGTACCATTGACGTACGCCATAAGCCGCCGCCCAGCCCCAGCGACTCGGGAATGGTGACGCCCATACGAGAAGCGTGGCAATAGCGGCATCAAACGGCATTGCCGCCTAGCTGAAGGATTTTTCTGATAAGAACAAAATTTTTGATAAGTTTACAATTACCTAAAAACTTTTGTACTTACTTTCCCGTCGGCGCGCAGATGTTCGAGTCGGTGCTCACGGCAAAGGTGGTGAAGTTGCCCTTGACCGAGGGGGAGCACTGTTCTCCTAGCTCCGACTGAAACTGCCGCTCAGCGCCGCAGTGATAAGTGCACGATTCCAGCTGGGCGTCAGGGCCGTAGTAGTAGTAGTGGGCGAACCAGAAGATGCCCAGGGCGAGAGTTAACAAAAGGATACAAATGACGCTGATAGTTAAAGTTAGGCAGGTGGTTGAACGTCGTCGTGAAGATGTCATTTTTTTAAAGTGTTTTTATTGATAATTTAATTCAAAATAAAAGTAGTAAGATGCACAAATTATATATATTAATTGTAAGTTGTTTTTTTCATTGTTTTTCTTTATTTTGTTTGTTTAAAACAAAAAAAAGTTAAAAAAACGGTTGACAACAACCTAGCAGATTTGAAGAAACTGACAAAACAAAACAATGTTGAAAGCATTTTTTTCAACTGTGCATCTTTCTTCTTTATCTAATCAGCATTGAACAACAACACACACAACTTTTGGCCATGCTCTTGATAGCCTGATGACTAAGTGACTAAACTGAAATGATCGTGCCAGCAGTGTGTCTGGCAGGATGAAACTTGAGACAGCAAAAAGTGCAGATGAAAGATGAAGGAAAGGAAGTATCTAATTGATTTTGATTAGCCAAAAAATGAGTTTTTGACTGTGATTGTGATTGAAAACAAAAAATAAACTAGAAAGTTTAAACAACTGAAAGTTTCACTATTAATTTAAATTAAGTACACCAAACTTTTGCTTTATTAATTTTTTAACTTAATTTTTTGTTTTTGTAATTAAAACTAAAACAATTTTAAATTTCTTTAAACAATTTTTATTTTTAAAATTTTTAAATATTTGTCATTTGTTGGTAGCGTAATTTGTCATTATTAAAGGTTGTCTAGTTTTTTGGTGATATCATTTGAATTTTGTTATTTATTTTACTTTTACTCATTTTAAATGGCTCTCCTCTATTCTTCGTTTATTTTTTATTTTTTTAAATTTTTTATTGAGCAGCAAAATAGCAAGAGTTATACGTATGTATAATAACTAAAAATAAAAAAATTGTTAAAATATGGAAACTACAAAATATTTCCAGCGTTTGTTTAAATTAAGTTTTTAATGAGTTTGTTTAATGTAAAGTGCAGTTTTTATGGTAAATTATTGCTAAAACTTCATTAGTTTGTTTAAAGAGTAAAGTGTATTGTACGGAAATTATCCATAAAATAACTGCCATACTTATTTTGGCAAAACAACAAGTACAAATGACCGTTTTATCAAATGAAATGACACAAATGAAATGTAATTTAGCCTTTTAAAATATTAAAATTATGTGTTTTTAAATAATGTTAGAAGAAACTAAATATTCAGCAGTATAACTTGACTAACAAAAACATTGTCAAACAAAACAATTTCAAAAAATACTTTTAAAAAAATAAAAACCAGTAAATCAACGCCTTTCTCCTTAAAATGACCCCACCACCACCACCACCCCACCACTCAACTGGCTCTCCTTTCTTCAACGGCACCTTCTCCTCTACACGCCCTCCGCCACTCAGTGGCGCAGTACGGCGCTCGAGCCGCCTGTCTAGTTGAGAAGCAGCAAAACAGGCGGGAAAAAGTGAAGAGAGAAACCCTCACTCTAAACAAACCTTAAAGCCTCCTTCTGCCCCTCTACTACGCCTACTGCTCTGCTGGCCGTCCGCCTGCTCCTGCTGACCTTGACCACCCTGTAGAGGGGTGGACGGAGGCTTCACGGCTCGCTATGACCTGCTGATCAGCACGCTCGCCGCCTAAGCTACCCACCACATGGTGGCGTGGCGTTAGTGCCCCTGGTCACCACGCTGCTCGCCGTGACTACTACCTGAGCTCGGCCCGTCGGCGGCCGTCGCGGAGATGCTCGCCGAGCTGCGACCATTGAAGTGCTCCACAGTTCAGGAAGCAGTGCTGCTGCTGGTGAAGGCGGTCTTTTAGATCTACTGCGCCTGCTGGCGGAGGAGCTCGCTCAGAGATGGGCCACTGGGCGCCACTTTCCACTGTGGAAAGTGGCGCCCTCCAAAATGGCGCCAAAGGGGCGCTCGTTTGAAGGGAGAAGAGGCGGAAAGGGGCGGTAAAGAGACGGGCAAAGTGGACGGCAACGGGTCACTGTGATCCACTCCTCCTCACCGCCGCCGCCGGTGCCCCCCTCCTCTTTGCGCCACTACCGCCCCCTGTCGGCGGCCACCCGAAAGAAGGTGGCGCTGCTGGGACGCAGCTACGAGCAGGTGGTGAGCCTCGGTGTGCCGGTGGCGCTCGCCGTCGTCGCCGCCTTCCTCTTCGGCAGCTGGCTCTACCTCAGTTGGCGGTATTTCAGTTAGACGGACGGCACACCATCACCATCACCATCACCATCACCATCACCATCACCATCACCATCACCATCACCATCACCATCACCATCACCATCACCATCACCATCACCATCACCATCACCATCACCATCATCATCAGCAGCAGCAGCAGTATCATCTTCCTCCTCCTTACCGGCCACTTTGATAGTCTTCTTCCTTCTGGAGACGCCGCTCATGCTGGCCTGCCTGCACCACAGCGTCGTGGAGGTTTTCTTCTTCGTGAAGGTCCTCCTGGTGGTGCTGCTGGCGCTCCGGCTGCACCTGGCCGAGGTCAACCGACGGGTGGTGACGGTGTTCACTGAAGAACGGAGGGTAAAAAAAACTACAATTTTTTTCTTTTTTTTCAAAAACTTTTTTTTATTATTTTCAATTTTTCCTTTTAAAATAACCGCAATAAATACAGCAACAGCAAAGCAGCCGTTGGGCCGCCTGGGCCGCCTTCCGCTCCGGCCACTCTCTGGTCCTCCTCGATCTGATGCACCTCAACCGGGGCCTCCTCTCGCCCCTCCTCTTCTGGTCCCTCTCCGCCCACCTCGTCCTCAACGTCTACCTCCTCTGTCTGCTGGTCTTCTTCCCCCGGCTGCCCTGGTACTCCGCTCTGGTCGTGCTGGCCTTCATTCTGCTGCAGTTCGTCTGGGCGGTCGCCTGCACGCTGCTGCCCTCTACCGCCGGTCGCTGTACTGCCTCCTCCACCGACTGCTCTACCGCTCGCAGATGGCGGCCTCACTGCAAAGCGGAAGCGGAAGTGGCCGGCTCCAGCCGGGCCCCGGCCTTCAGCTGGGGCCGAGGCTGAAGCTGATGGCCTACCACGAGCTGATGTGCACGGAGACGCCCGTCTTCACCTTCACCGTGGGCAGCCTGGCGGCGCTGAGCAAGCAGTGGCTGGTGCAGGTAGGTGGGGGCGGGGCACTGTGTGCGACGGCATTTTTTTTAAATAGTGCAATTTTATGCGCTTTTTATTTTTTTCAACTAATTAATCAACTTATCCTCGTCATTCCTCCTCATTCCTCTCACTCCAGCTGATTCTCTTCTACTCTTCGCTCATTTTCTACTCGTTTAAAATTTTCATCAAACAGCAAAACTCAGCAACAGCCTAGAGGGGTAGAGGGGTGGCCTAGTTAAGGAAAAGCTCAAGTAGTTCTGCTCGTCTTTTCATTATCAACTTTTTTTTGGTAAACGAAAACACTATACCCCGCCCCACAAACACACACACACACACACACATTGAATAGGGTAGACCTAGACATGTAGAACTTCAACTTTAATTTTACTAAAAACAAAAAAATGCTTCAAAATCAAACAGTGTGGTGTTTCCTAGTTTCGTTTCACCGTCACCGCAAAGGTGCGAATCTGCATCGGATTGAGGGTGACCTCCATCGTCTGCGCATTGAGGGCCTTAGTCTCCGCCGGTTCAGTGACCGGCCCGTCGGCGGTGTACTTGAACTTGAGGCGGTTTTTTAGGGCGGAAACGTCCTGGTTCGCAGCCAGCGTCAGCTCCTGCGCCGAGGTAATCTCAAAGTGCTTGAAGAGACCTTTGAGAGAAACGGTGACCGGCTTACTTAGCTCAGCATGTTCTCCCCTCTGGAAGAAGTGCTCCAGTCGAAGGAGGAGACGCCCACCGGACCACTGCTCCAGAGTGAGAAGATGAACATTGGCGGGAAGAGCCTTGGTCAGGCCGGAAACCTCGGTGTGGTAGCTTTTGCTGAAGACATCATAGGGCGCCACGTCGGGAACAAAGCTGAGGATCGGCTCGAGGAACATCTCCCGCCCCGCCTCTCGGTGACTCTTTCCGGCCTCTTCAAGGGTCGAAAGCTGAAGAACGTGTCTGCCGCGGATGATCAGGCCCTTTCCATCAACGCCCGGCTCGTTGAGCGGCTCACCGACGCCAAAGTGGTCATCGTGGAGGAGGCGCCGGTGGACCATCAGCTCGAGGACGCCGTCCTGCGGAGAGGTGCCGCCCTATTGAAACCCAAAACAAAAAAATCATTAAAACCTTGACCATCTTTATAAATCCTAGAATTCTTGGGTTACCTGGGACCGATCCGTCAACACCGTCATCACCAGCTTCTTAGCCTCATCCTTCAGCATGATCCTCGAGTTGATCGGGTAGTAGTTTCCGGAGATCGGCTCGGTCACATTGAGCTTCAAGTGTCGCCGGGCGTTCCACTGTCGTTTGACCATCTGCCGGCCGTTGGCATCCGTATAGAAGACGCCCCCATTCTTCAGGTCCGCGCTGTACTGCAGCACCACCTCCTTCCCGACGTGATCGCCCACCGGAATCGGCCCGACAATGTACTCAAACTCCACCTGATCGGAGGTGGGCGACACCCTCACCACCTGCTCCACGTAGGAGTCGTACTTCTGGTGGACTTCGTGAACTCCACCTTCCTTGGTGAAAAGGTTCGATTCAAGGAGCTTTCCGGCGCTAAAGGTCTCTTGCGTCAGCGGGCGGAAGACGTAGGCACCCGAGGCGCGCACCTTCTCATCGGCGGCGCCCTTGTAGAAGCGGAAGTTGCTGGAGAGGGGAACTGACTGGCCACTTTTCAACACGACCTTTGAAAGGGCTCCCGAAGCGTCAAAGACCACCTCAAAGTTGGCCGCCTTCAGCTTCGTCTCGGCGGAAATCTTCACCCTTTCACTTCAGCGGCAGAGTTGGCGGATCGAGTTGAGGTCGCCTGGACAAAGTAGGTCGCCAGGCCCAGAGCTGGGGCCGAGGCCTGGAAGACCAGCTCCTCCGTGGCTGTGGAGTGTTTCCGTTCCGGAAGATTTCTCACCGCCTCGGGAATGGCCACCAGCTCCGAGGGAACCGGCTTCCCCTCCGGGCCCTAGAACCTCGTAGAACTTTCCACCGGAAGTCGCGACCGGAAGTCGGAGGACCTTGTTCACCAGCGGGCGCCCAGCGGATTGTAGACGTTGACGGCAAAGTTCCGGCCCGCCTCGGTGGCCGAGCAGCTGCTGGCGTTGAGGTAGTCGCAGAAGACCTGCTTCTGAATGGTCGGAAGGTTGGCGGTGGCCTTTGCTTGAAGCTTATGATAACTCCGCTGGAGGACATCTCGGCAGGCCTCAATGCCGGCGTGCAGGTTTCGCGCATAGTCGTCGGCGACGTGCTGTTTTCAGTTCCTAGAAGTTTAAAAAAACGGATTAATCTTCAAACCTTTCTGAAAACTCCCAAAACCCCTCCCTCTTACCAGCCACCGCGTCGTGGTGCTGCATCACGCCCATAATCTCCCGCAGCGAGGTGATCTCCCGCTCCAGGGCGTCTCCGTTTCCGGCCAGCACGTCCACCTGCTTACAGGCCTGCAGGACATTGTTTCCCACCCGTTCGAAGCGTTTTAACGCCGCTCGGGACACAAAGTACCCGTCCAGTAGGCGTGCGGGTCGCTGGCGTAGGGAAAGTAGTCGTCCGCTTTTCCGGTCCAGGAGGCGTGGCCCACGGAGTCGTGGAGCGCCTTGGCGTAGCAGGAGGGCGTCGAGTAGAAGATCTTCACCTCCTTGGAGCCGGCGTTGACGTGGCTGATCAGCTTGTCCATGTTCTTGAAGTACACGTGGGCGTCCTGGTACTGGAAGTCAGTGCCCATGGGGAACATGACGTTCTTCGTGGCGTATGATTTCTGATAGCGTTTGGCGAGGTTCACCAGCTTCTCGATCATATGCGGGACGTTGTACTCCTCCGAGTCCTTGTTGTCAATCACCGGCTCATCGCCGCCGCCCACCAGGTCCCAGTTGAAGCCCTGCGGAGGCCCATAACCAAAGTCCATCATTCTAGGGCGGGAAAAAAAGTTGAAGATTAAAGTTTGATAAGGCTTTGATAAAGAGAGGTAATTTTACTTACCCGGTAAAGAGATCACCCGCACTGCCCAGATCTTCCGAGCCTTGCCAAACATGTTCCAGCGTCTTATTCTGCCGGCGGAAGTGCAGCTCCTGCCAGTCCTCGCGAGCGAAGAAGACGGCGTCGTAGTTCATCTGGGCAAAGAGCGAAGCGAGCTCCTTCGAATGGCCAAAGGGGTCAATCTGCCAGGTCACCTTGGGGACGCCACACTTGCCGAAGGTGTCATTCAGTCGACGCAGGCCCCAGGTCGTCTGGTCGATGAAGGAGTTGTACTAATGAAGGAAAGAAAAAAGAGGAGTTTGTTAAAAAAGAGTTTGTAAAAATAGAAGTGAAAAGCCCAGTACCTGCACAGTCGCCTCATCCGACATTGACCAGCCGCCGTTGATAAACTCCAGTTGGCCTGAATAAGGACAAAATCATCAAATTCAAACTCAAGAAATTTTTTTTCAAACAGTTCTCACCCGTCTTGACCAGCTCGTGGACGATGTCCCGCGTCTCCTGGTCCTGCTCCTTCCACCACTTCCAGAAGAAGGCCGTCTCGACGTAGATGAAGCGGCGGTCCTTGTTCCGGACCAGCTCCTCAATCACCGAGTCGATGATGTACTGGACGCCCGCCTTTTGAATATTTGATCGAAGTCCGTAGAAGTACTGGTCGACGGTCTGAAAAAATCATAAAATGATGAGAAATTAAAATGTTTTTTAGGACCTTAATTGATTCAATACCTTGAGCCATCCGACGTCGTCGTGCGTGTGCGGCACCAGGTGGACGTTGATTCTGGTTGGATCCGGTGCGGTGCACTTGCTGTAGTCGCACTTTTCCGGCAGATTCTCCACGCGAATCACCACCGAGTGGACCGAGATGGCAACCGTGGCAATGATAAGCCCGAGAATGGGCAAAAGTCGGGTCATCTTTTTTTAAACTGACTAAAATGCTTTTTGTTTACAAAAACGAAAAAAAAGATCAGCCAGCACTGGCTTTCTACTTTCTGAGGCAAGAAAATTGGCTGCTCTTTTATAAAGCACACTGCTGATCTTTTCTGTTCACTCAACAAACATGTAAACATTCACTTGTTGGCAGGGAAAAGCAGCAGCAGCAGCAGCGCAGCTGCTGATAAACTTGATCGCTCTGATAAGGGCTCAAGTGAATAAAAAGAAAAATGAGCGATCCCCGTCAACGACTAAAGTATTTCCTCACTTCAGGCCAGTGCACCTCGGCTAACGACTAAAAAATGCTTGTGGTTGTGGCCGATATTTGCCTGTCATTGCTAAAGTCAATTTAATTTGTGTGCTGTTGTTTCTAACCAGATTTGCTGCTGCACCTTCACCAGGCATAGACGATATGTCGCCTGGCAGAGCAGCAGCAAAGTGTGGCAGCCTTTTTAGGTGCAGACGTGGTATTTGGTTGAGCTACATATTATTAAGTAACACATATCCAAGATGATGATGATGATGATAAAGCGATGCTTTATGGTTTACAAGATCAAAGGTCAGCAGTTATCAGCATAAGAGCACTTTGTTTTTACTTTTGTCAAATAGAAAAAACTTAAAAAAGAAATTAAAAACTTGAAAATATTTTTTTGCTGTTTTCCATTTTTAAAAGTAAAAAACACTTTAAAAATTTTAGCTTTTTAATGTTAACAGTAAAAGTAAAATTAAAATAGAATTACAAAAAGCGACAGCAGCGGTGGTGGTGGTAGTGGTGGTGACAGTAGTGGAAGTGAAAATGGAGAGTGAGAATTAAAAACAGTTAAAAAAGATACAACAACATCTGAAAAAAATGAGCCGCAGCAGCGGCAGCAAAAAAAAACAACAAGTTGCCTGCAAAAGTAAAAAAAGTTGCTGCTGCTGCTGACCAAAAATGTGTGCTCCAGGAAAAATGGAGAAAAGGAAAAAAATGATAATAAAGTCTACCACCACCACCACCACCATCAGCAACAACTTTTGCAGAAGTTGAAGTTAAAGTTGCTGCTGCGCTGCTGAGCCAAAGCCTTGGACTTTGCCTTGGCCCGGCTATTTGCCGGCTACTCTGGTGGCAGTTCGTCCGAGGGCACATCGTCACTCATGGGCGGAGGAGGAGCACCCTGAGGACCGGAAGTGGAGGGCGGCGGCTGCTCGGTTTTGGGAGCGCCGGGACCACCGGCCAGGCCCAGGTTCTCTAGCGACTTCATCTTCAGGTCCGCCTGAACACCCGGTGGTCCGGGTAGTTTCGGCTGTTGAGGTACCCCGCCTCCTCCCTTGGGAGTTCTGGTCTTTGAGTGGCCGCCTCGACTTTTGCTTCCACCTCCGCCTCGACTTCCCTTGCTGCCTCGGCGACTGTGGCGTCCCTTTGACTTGGAGCGTTTCTTCTTCTTCTTCTCCGAACTGCGCTTTTTTGACTTCTTTCGACCCGAGCTGAGGCGCTTCTTGCTGGACCTCTTCCTCTTCATTTGGCCGGACGATTTTTTGTTGCGAGCGGCGGCGGCGACATTTTTGCTAGAACTAGCATCAACTGGTGGCACCGCCTTCTTTGGGTCTTCAGCCGGAGCAGGACTGACGGGGACTGCTGCTGGGACCGCCGGAGCTTGGGCCGTTGGAGCCGGAGAGGTGCCTGAAACCACGGCGGGAACCTTCGCCCCAGTTTTGCTCTTCAGTTTACCTCCGGGAAGCTTTTTGAAGCCTCGACTGGAGCCGCCCCCAACCTTGCCTCGATTGCTGCCGGAAAATCGCTTGCCTTTTGGAGCAACGGCGACGGTCTTGGCCTTGGGCGACTTTTTTGGAACCTCTCCACCTTCAACCGAACTGGAACGCTCCCCTTGATTGGACACCTTGCTCTCAACTCCGCTGGGCTCTACGTAAAAGAAAAAGAAGAAGGAAAAAGTGAGATTGAAAAAGTTCTGAAAAAGTGTTGTGCCTTGTTTGCTTACTCGACTTGACCGTGGTGCTCTTGCTCGGCCGTGAGCGGCGACTTCCTCTTCGTCCTCTTCCGGTGCCGGTCTTGGCGGAAGGTGTGGCGCCGCTTTTCGACTTTTCCTTCTTCTTCTTCTTGTTCTCTCCTTGTGAGCTGGATGACTTCTGTCCTGACTTTCGGTTGGCCCCACTGCCACTGCCACTCTTTGAGCCCTTCTCCTTCTTGTCCTTTTTCTTCTTGCCCTTGTCGTCGCCGTCTTCTTCTTTCTTGCCGTACTTGAAGTAATAAACGACCCCAGCAAGGATGCACAGGATGAGGAGAGCGACGACGACGATAATGATAATCGTTGTGATGGCAATGCCGCCTTTGGCAGTGGTGCTCAATTCTGAGCAAAATTGGAAGAAAATAGTTGGTAATTTTATAAGGGAAAAGGAGGGTTTTGCAAAGTGATTTACCGTGTGGATTCGCTGTGCTGATGGAGGCGAGGGTGAACCAGGCCTGAAGCTTGGGACCTTGGTCAGTTTGACCGACTGCTGGCCGCCACCCTGCTTGAAGACGGAGGCGTCAAAGTAGTAGACGGCGTTGCTGCGTCGAAGAGGTAGGCCTTGCTGTCGCCCACGTAGCCGGCGGTGATGTCCGACGGTGGCGATCCAGAGCAGGAGGAGGAGATGGTGATTTTGGCGTCTTTCTTGCAAAAACGGCCCAAAGTTTCCACAAATGAACAACTTTCAGATGATGCAATAGTTTTCTTTTCAAAATGGTATAAAACCATATTTCCGCTTGAACCAAGCCGATAGTAAAACTTGGGTTTGTTTGACGCAAAAACAATTTGGCCACTTTCATAGCATTCAGACATGCCACCAGTGTGAATTGGTAAAGTGGTAAAGTTGTTCTTGTCCAAACTGAGCGCTTTCACATTGCTGCCGTCCATAGTGACCAGACTGCTGCTGCTACCCGAGTCACTGCAGACGAACATGTTGTCGGTGGCCGTGAAAGAGGTGTACTTGCCGGCCAGCTTCTCCACACTGTCCACATCGAATCGGCCATCGCCCGGGTCGCTGCCCACCGTCACCTGATAGCCGCCACTGAAGTCCGTCTTGCTGCCTGAGCCGCTGATGAAGAGGGCCAGCTGACCGGAGACGTGCCCCGCCGCCATGACCTTCACCTGACTCGACTTGAGCTTGCCGAGCAGTTCCTGGTCAAAGAAAACAGTGGTAGGTTGAAAAGATGAGAGATAGAAGACGTCACCCTTACCGCGGCAAGAGCTGCCTTGCTGTCCTCCTGGTCACTCTTCAGAACAGCAGTGCCCAGCAGCAGGAGAAGGCTGAAGGACAACGACGTCAAGATTATCTTTTGTTTCATCTTCACCAGTCCACTGAAGAGTCTTGATGGCTGAGGGAAGAGGGATAAGTTGATGGTGGTGGTGAAAAGATGAGTTTGCACTGAGTTTTAAAAAGACTGAAAGTACACGTGAGCAAACGACAAGGCAGTAACTAAAGTTGTGATTCACTGGCAACTAGTGATGAAGCTTTTATTCAGTCGTCCAAAAATGATTGTTCCAAAGTTAAAAAGTTCTAAAAGCAAAAAATTGCAAACTCATTGTCACTATTTTTCAAATAACAAAAAAATTTTTACTGTAAAAAAGTATAATATTTTAAGGGGACAACGCGCACATAGTAAATTTTTTTAAATTTTTAGTTTTCTTTTCAAGTCAACAACTTTTTTCAGCAAGATCTTGAATTACGCAGGTTCCATTATCTTCAAAACGGGTAATACCACACAAATGATCAAGGTGTCAAATGAAAGATGACAAAATTATCTAGATTTTGTCTGGCTCGAGTTTTTAAATTTCAACTTTGTTGTATACTTAAAAAATATTTAAAATTTTTACACACTCAGTTTTTTGTCTTTCAAAAATCATTATTTGAAACGTCAAACTACTTAAAAATTTCCAAGTCAGACAAAATCTAAATAATTTAGTCACCTTTCATTTGACATCTTGATCAATTTTTTGGTATTACACGTTTTGAAGATAATGGAACCTAAATGTTCAGAGCATTGGTGTCGTTACAGACAGCGACCCACTCATCGAAGGGTCATAATATCAACACAAAACTGCTTTACATACAATTTTTAACAATCTTTATTAAACACATTTTTCATCATTAACATCATAGCCACCCCAAAATCAAAATTCGAAAAAGCAGTAAAAAAGTGCGTGGTGTCCCCCCCCTTTACATGCACAGAAGGAGTCTTGACAAGCATACGCAAGTTAAATGGATTTTTATTTGTAGAGGCCTACCACTACCGGGGCATTGTCAAGTCCATTCTCATCCACCGCTTTCCCTGGGCGCTGGGCTGGATGCTCCGCCTGGATGTCGAGTCGTGGATCATGGCCATCCGGGGCTATCAGCACAAGACCATTCACCTCATCGACGAGGAGAACATCGAGCAGTTCATCGCCGCCGACCAGCGACCTGACTTTCTCTACGGCACTCGACGTAAGTTCAGGCCGCCCGTTCCGGCGTCGGCGCTCCCCATTGAGGAGATGTTTGCGCGAGCTCGGCAAAAGACGTTTGGCACAAAGATTAGCGAGAAGAATGCGCAGGTGATCACCAAGTACGTCCGGGAGCTAGTTGATCAGGTGGAAGGAGGTGAAAGTGATGGTGATGAAGGTGATGAGAACGGTGATAAGGTGGTGACTTGTGTTAGTGATAGCAATAATAATATTAGTGGCGTTGATGATGCTGGTGAAAAGCACAGCGTGTACAAGGTGGAACAGGTGTCGTACAGTGCTTAGGAAAATATTACTATACTGAAATTGAAAAACTCACTTTTTGTTATTGCCATTTGCAATGTGAAATTTTTATAAATACAACAAAAAGAAAAACATTAGTGATTTGCTGCTCAAACTAAAAAACTGCTGTAAAACAAAACGTATTAAACTTTAAAATCAACTGCGACGCAGTCATAAAGTAGGCGCCGTAGATGAGGATGAACTAATGTTTATAAAAGATAATTAAAAATTGTTAATCAAAAAAATTCAGATTTACCTGAACAATCGCCGAGCTGGTCACCTTTCCCAGCGGTCCCACTGTGAAGGCGAACTGGTCGTCAGTGTGCAGCACCTCGTAGTACGTCATCAGCTTGATCTTCGTCCTCAGTAGCGGAACTACCGAAAAAGAAGAAAAAGAAGTGTTTACTAGCTCCAGTTTTCCCAGTGCCAGTGCCAGTGCCAGTGCCACTGACAGTGCTCTCCCGTCTACATTTACCAAAGTTGCTGCTAATGTTCATCTGCAGCCGACAGAGGTAGTCCACCCGGTGAAAGGCGGAAAAGAGGGCCACCAGCGGCGCCAGAGCGAGAACGGCGTTGCAGAGGACGACGCCCAGAAAGAGGCTCGAGATGAAAAGCGGCGCCCGGCCGTACACCAGCAGAGCGGTCAAGTAGATGTTGAAGCCAATGTTGGAGGCGAGCGTGGCGAAGAGAAGGGGCGAGACGACGTCGGCGTTGGTGCGAATCAGCGAACAGAGCAGGGCGGTACTTTCCGCCAGAAAGCGGTCCACTGCAGTCCACTTGACTCCGCCTGCTTGACTGAAGAACCTTGAAGAAGCTGCTCTACAAGACTGATTTTTATTGGAGCTATTTTCTGGAACGGGCAGCTGCCGTTTCAGTATTCGCAGATGGGCGTTTATGGCGGTGAACCCTACGACGAGACAGTGCACCAAGAAGAGAATGTTTCGATTGCAGACGGTGCAGATGACCCCACGGCGGACAGCTCCAGGGCGACGGCCATTCCCGCAACGGTTCGGAATTGTTTACCGAAGTACACCGTCGACTGGTGGCCGTAGTAGAGGCAGACGTAGGCGAATAGAATTCCTAAAAAATGTTGGTCATTTTTTAGGTTTTTTATATTGAAAATCAAAATTAACATTACCTCCAAAAATGAAGAAACTAGAAAATAGGAGTTCAGTGACGGTGGAGACTACCAGCAGGCGGGACCGGGTTTGGCTGCTGAACATAGCTGCCAGTTTAGTAGTGAACGCAGTTTCAACGTTAGAAGCAGTTGCTGTTTCCTCTTCAGCACTCCAAAGTGAGCGTACTTTTTGGTGCCACCTTTTGTACCACCACAGTTGCTGCTGCCGCTGTTTTTGTTTAGTCTTTTCATCACCATTTGCAGCACATTTTCTTTTGAGCTTTAAGGCAAACATCTGTCTTCTGTTGACCACCACCAGATCGTTCAACAGTCGCCAGGTAGTCGCCCCCTTCTCCCGACCAAAGGTCAGTTGGTAGTCGATGTAGACGGTGAAGATGGGCATCGTTCCCAGCACCAGCACCATATTCGGGTCGTCCAGGTGGAACACCGCAGAAAAGAACTCCGCCAGAGGGTCCACCCCAAAGTAGGCCAGCTTGTACAGCTCGCCCTCTTTTGAAGAGTTGCCCAATCGGTAGATAAAACTGAAAAACGGAAAACGAAGAGTGAAGTTGAGTGAGTAGACGTTCAGGGCAATTTTGTAAACCCTCCAAAGAGGAGAGGGCTTCTCAGTGGTCATCATCAGCTTTGAGAAGGTTTGCTCGGAAAAGGTGAGATTGTGGAGGAGGAATTTCCTCATGGCCAGCAAAAAACCTCTTGTTGAGGCCATCATCACCTGTTTTGGTTCAGTGTTTTGAAGCACAACTTGAAAGGAGTGTTTTATAGAAACGGTGCAAAGCAGCGTCAGGCTGAAGTGAAAGTGAATGACTAGCCGCAAAATGCGCTGAAGCAGTATGTTTATGTTTAGAGCCTTTACCTTTGTTTTTACTGCAGTTTTGGTAAACTATCGATATTTTTAGTACTTAAAAAATGCAATTACAGAAAGTAAACAGAGTTCTCCAGCAAAACAGGACAATTTAAGCAAAATTATATACAATTTTAATTTTTTTTGAATTTTTTTGGGAGTAATTAAACTAATTATCGTAATTTGTCATTGCAGTAAAGGCATGGCAACAGTTTTTTTCAAAGTCAAAAATACCATAAAAAATTAAAATGCAGTACAGTGTTTTTATTTAAAATTTTTAATGTTAACAATAAAAATAAAAATGAAACAATAGAATTACAGCAAAAAGCGACAGCGACAGTGGTGGTGGTGGTGGTGTTAGTAAGAATGGTAGTGGAAAATGTTGAAGGAGAATTAAACAAGACAAAAACTGATTACAACAACATCTGAAAGTGAGCTGCAGCTCCGCAGCAGCAGAGAAGTTGCCTGCACTAAGTAAACAGGATTAGCCGTTGCTGTTGCTGCTGAACAAGAATGTGTCCTCCAGGAGAAAAGGAGAGAGGAGAGAAGGGAAAATAAAAAGAAAAAGATAGTAATAAAGTCCACCTTCAGCAACTTTTGTGGAAGTTGCTGTTGCTGCTGCTGCGCTGTGGTTGCCAAAAACTGCTGCTAAACAGTTTGGGAGTTCTATTCCTCCGCCTGTTCTGCAGCAGCTGCAGCGGAAGTGGACTCCAGGCCTAGATTGGCCAGCGACTTCATGTCCTTCAGGTCGGCGGCCTGCAGTCCCGGCGGTGGTCCACGTCCTTTGCTGCTGCGCCTCGACGGCTCTGACTGCGACCACCAGCACCGCTCGTCTTCTTCGACTGGGAGCGATTCTTCTCGGAGCTCACCTTCTTGGCCGTCTTCCCACCCAAACTTTTCTTTGCCTTGCCTGATCGCATCTTGTTCTTCCCCATCTTGTTCTTCTTCTTCAGCAGCAGTTTCCCTCCCGGAAGTTTTTTGAGGCCTCGACTGCTGGAGCTGCTGCCGCCGCCGCCGCCCATTTTGCCTCGATTGCTCACTGAAGATCGTTTGCCCTTTAGACCGGCGGCGGTTTTGGTTTTCGCCTTGGAAGAGCCGCCCTCCGCCGAACTGGAGGACACGCCCTCCTCCTCGCCCTCCTGGTTGGACACGCTGCTTCCGGCGCCGCTGGGTTCTGCGGGGGAAAAAAGGTGGTGAGATTGAAAAGTTCTAAAAAGTTTTGTTTTTTTTGTGTTTTGCTGCTTACTCGACTTGACGGTGCTCTTGGTCGGCTGTGGACGGCCGCCGCCGCTTCCTTTGGCGGAAGGTGTGTTCTTCTTCTTGTTCTTTCCTACTGAACTGGATGACTTCTGTCCTGACTTTTGACTGCCACTCTTTGAGTCCTTCTCCTTCTTTTCCTTTTTCCCCTTGTCGCCGCTGTCTTCCTTCTTGCCGTACTTGCAGTAGACGGTGACGCCAGCGGCGATGCACAGAAAAAGGACCACCACGAAAACGATAATGACAATCGTCGTAGCGGCGGAAGCGCCGCCGCCGCCTTCAGTAGTGGTCTTCAGTTCTGTACAAAAGAAAGGAAAAAAGATAAGTGAAAATTTGTGAGAAAAAAAAGGTTTTTCAGAAAGGTGATTTACTGTTTGGATCCGGGGTGCTGATGGAGGCGAGGGTGAACCAGGCCTGGAAGCTTGGGACCTTGGTCAGTTTGACCGACTGCTGGCCGCCACCCGCCTTGAAGACTGAGGCGTCAAAGTAGTAGACGGCGTTGCTGCCGTCGAAGAGGTAGGCCTTGCTGTCGCCCACGTAGCCGGCGGTGATGTCCGACGGTGGCGATCCAGAGCAGGAGGAGGAGATGGTGATTTTGGCGTCCTTTCTGGCAAAAACGCCCAAAGTTTCCACAAATGAACAACTTTCGATGATGCAATAGTTTTCTTCAAAATGGTATAAACCATTTCCGCTTGAACAAGCCGATAGTAAAACTTGGGTTTGTTTGACGCAAAAACAATTTGGCCACTTTCATAGCATTCAGACATGCCACCAGTGTGAATTGGTAAGTGGTAAAGTTGTTCTTGTCCAAACTGAGCGCTTTCACATTGCTGCCGTCCATAGTGACCAGACTGCTGCTGCTACCCGAGTCACTGCAGACGAACATGTTGTCGGTGGCCGTGAAAGAGGTGTACTTGCCGGCCAGCTTCTCCACACTGTCCACATCGAATCGGCCATCGCCCGGGTCGCTGCCCACCGTCACCTGATAGCCGCCACTGAAGTCCGTCTTGCTGCCTGAGCCGCTGATGAAGAGGGCCAGCTGACCGGAGACGTGCCCCGCCGCGATGACCTTCACCTGACTCGACTTGAGCTTGCCGAGCAGTTCCTGGTCAGAGAAAACAGTGGTAAGTTGAAAAGATGAGAGATAGTACACGTCACCCTTACCGCGGCAAGAGCTGCCTTGCTGTCCTCCTGGTCACTCTTCGGGACAGCAGTGCCCAGCAGCAGGAGAAGGCTGCACAACAACGACGTCAAGATCTTCTGCTTCATCTTCACCAGTCCACTGAAGAGTCTTGATGGCTGAGGGAAGAGGGATAAGTTGGTGGTGGTGGTGAAAGAGTGAGTTTGCACTGAGTTTGAAAAAGGCTGAAAGTACACGTAAGCAAACGACAAGGCAGTAACGACAAAAAGATGTGATTCACTGGCTGCCAGTGATGACGCTTTTATTCAGTCTTACAAAAAAATAACTGTTCGATTTTTGCAAAATTAAAGTTACTTTTAACACTAATACAGTCAACATCAAAACTGCAACTCATCTTTCTCAAAAAAAAAAAATTTGGCAATTATTTTTATTTAAATTCAAAATGTAATTTTTTTTTTTTTGCAGTCAAAACGATGCCATTTTTCTAACAAACCAATTAATTTAATCGTGTTGAGAAGATAGACTTTGGCTCTGCACTTTAACCCCTCTTCACCCTCTTCTCCACGGAAGTACGCAGCTCACAGTACCAGGAGGTGCTGCTAGACCGCTGTGGTGACCTTTTGATGGCAAAGCAGCGGAAACTGTGCTCCCCTAGTGGCCACCGCCCAGAATATGGCGATCTCGTCGTGTGATCGTGGTCAGGTGGGCGGCGGCTAAAATAAACAATAAATTTTGTAAAATAAAATAAATTGAAATTTGCTTACATTCCCGAAAAGTGGCCCAGGTACTCTTGGGAAATGTGATAAACTCCGAAAGACTACCGTGAAGGCGCACTTGGCTGATCAAAGTTGTGCCCCGCACTGATCGTCTCGCTTCTGTCCGCTGGGTCTCCTCAGTCAAGGCAGCACTGACGAGGGGCCACTGGCCGGCGGACCCAAAGTGTGGTTGATCATTTTTCGGCAAACCTTTCACGCCCTCTCCCACACCTCGCACCATAGAGGTCATACCGGTCACCGCCACTGATACAGTCAAAGTCGGTAGGCGTGGTGTGCGGCGAGACGGACAAGCGAGTGGGCTCTCATACTGATCAACATAGTCAGAATGTGTCATTGCGGGCTGTCTCTCATAGCTGGCAATCACCCCTCTGAGCCTTGTAATTGACCTTCGCGAGGAGCTCCGGAAGGGCACCTGCAGTGGCGTGAAAGTTGTCTTTCAACGTAGTCACATGGGTGAGACCCTGGGAAGACTTCACGTGAGGCCGGTCGGGTTGGGTATGCGACATGTCTTCCTCTGCTATGATCATGCGCTAAGTGTGGCTTGAAGCGAGCGGGTGATGTCAGCGACGTCCAGTTGGGTAATTTGGGCGCCATGTTCAGCTCCCCTTGAGGAGCCTTGGCGAGGTCGTCTCGAGTACCAGGTAGTCGTTTCAGTAGTCCGCTCCACATAGCCGATCTCCAGCGGCGCCACCTGAGGACTAGGATGGTAGAAAAACTGGTAGGCGATGGACACGTTTCGAGCATTTAAGATTTGTTCAAAACTTTCCCAACACAGTGAAAGGTGAAGGGCGGTTGAGGTGGGCGGTGAGCTGGCCATTGGCTGCTTTTGGGAGGAAAGAAGTCTTAAGGGTCACGCTTGGAAGGGTTAGTGAAAGTGAGGTGGGCAGTGTTTGCAGTAGGCACACGTAAAAAGTGGCTAACAGAAACACGATTTCATTTTAGCTTTTGATGTGTTAAGTTATTTTTTTGCTGTTTTGATTTGATGATTGACTTAAAAATGATTTTTTTTGTAGAGTTTTTATATTCATTTTTTTTATTAATTAAATGCTCTATGCATCGTTTTTTGCAAAGTGGTGGTCATCAAATGGGGTAAAATCAGAGCAATGTGCCTAAAATTTAATTAGTTTTTGTTTGCAATAAAAACAAACAGTTGTACTAATTTTTAAATTTTAATCTTAAAGAAAAGCCTAAAATATCAAGAGACCACAGCAAAGTAATCTGACTCATTTTCATTTAGGATTTTTTTAAAATAAAGTAAAGTTTAATTTGTGCAACTTTTAATTAGAGATGTGTTTCTCAAGTGCAACAGTGACCAAAATTTCAGATAGTGGTAAAATAATTTGCGATTAAATTAAATTTACTGATAAATGTTGTACTTTTTGTATTTTTGTTAAATTGTTTAAATATTATTATTCAATGTTTTTTAGTTAATAAACTTATTTTAAACCTATATTTTTAAAATATAAAAAATAAAAACACAAAGGTTAATTAGTTTTACAAAGTTACACTGTTACAACAAGTTAATTGACATTAAAAATTAACAAGTTTTATTTTTAAATGACGTTTTTACTGATGAAATGAACACACTGTAATTAAAGTGTCAATTAAACAAATAAAAAGTTGCCAAACAAACTTGAGTAATTGTCTAGTTTAGTAATTAGTTTGGCATGTAAAACATTCATACTTTTGTTTTGTGCAAACAAAACAAGTCAGTTGCTGTCAAAAAATTAAAAAGCAAAAAAAACAAACAAAATGTCTTACAAAATTCGACGCCTTTTCTACAGCCGCACTTCTGAATCATCACCGACATTGTACGGCTTTCAGTTGACGACCCAGCCGTTACGCCTACTTGGTACAGCGGAAACAGATTAAACGCCTACTCAGTTGTGTACCTGGTCATTGCTATTGCTTTGATCATTCGAATGGCCACCTTTACGCTGGCGGTAACTGCCCTGGAATTGCCGAATATTCCGGCATAGCAGCTGGCTACCTTTCAGTTGAGCTCAACTCAGGTCTATTTTACCGGCACCTAATTCAGGAACGCTTCACCGGTCTGCTGATGGTCCCCTACACGTCAACAACGTCGCCATACTGCCTACACTTTACTGATTCCAAATAACCGTTGTGGAACTTGTCCACGACTACCTAGTTACAATGGGGCGCAGTTTTGGATGGAAATTCTCATTTTAAAATTTCCTTTTTAGATATGCTCAAAAATCCCTTTCAAACAGTTAAAAAAGTGGCAAATATTTTGCAGGTTATGTGGTGGCGGCGACTTTCTGCAGACAAATCACCGAGAAAAGAGTTCAAAGTGCACTTTCACACTCCACTGGCTCATCTGGTCAATACTCCCACCAAACTCGCTCTCGAACGCTGCTGCTGCACCTTTTTATGGAAATTGTCTTCTTCTTTGTGCAGATATGCAGGTATTTTTATAAATTACCAAATTATATGACTTTTTTAAACAACAACTTACTTTTTACGTTTTTACAGAAATGGTCTACATCTTTGCGCTCCCTATCACTTCCGCCTAGCTTACGGTGAACTTCCGGCTTACCAGTGCGTCCTGGCGTGCTCGACAGGGCGGCCATCATCTGGATGATCGGCCAGTGCATCACCCTCCTCTTCTTTGCCATTCTCACGCTCATTGTGGGCGGCTTCATGTTTCCTCCCACCTGCTGAGTGAATCGAGTAGCCCTTTCGACCGAGCGATCTCCTCCTCATTATCAAACCTAAAAGGGATTTAAAGTACCCTGCTGTGTCGTCCAAGTGGCCTTCTTCCTCGAGGAGCACCTAAAGGTAGTTCAGCTGGCGGGATGTCAATCGACGCTGATCCGCAATCTGCTCAGCATTCTCTCCATCTCCGCCGTGGTCAGCACCATTTACATGGTTCCTGTTTGACCTTCCTCCAGTTAAGTCCCTTCATTCGAGCCTGCTACATCACCTACCTGGGCCATGTACCGCCTGGCTGGTGGTGCTCAGCTGTTCGCCTTTCATCTTCACTGTTGACTGCTGCACTCCTGTGCTCCGCGGCTGTATAAACTCCAGGCAATTGGCTGTGGAATCTGTTTACTTGCGGGCTAGTTATTTTACGGGCAAAATAAAGCTGCTGCCCCGCTATGAGCTGCTGCACACTGACGAAAGTTCTACTTTACCTTTTTTGGGCAGATTTCAAAATTAATCGAAAGTCGCTTTTTGAGGTAAACGTTTTTTTCAGAGCTAATAATTGTTGTGAAAATTTTTTTTATTTTTTGTGATACTTTAATGTTTTATTTTTTGCTTGCAGTTTTATTTCTTTTACTCCGGTTATTGCTTTACTCTTTTAAAAGTACATTGTTCACACTCTTAAATCATGTCGTTGTCTTGTTGACTGCTAATAAATTCAAAGCCATTTTTTATTGATTTTTGAAGGCGTTTATTTAAATATATTAATGCAGTTCTTGCTAAACCGCCGTTAATTAACTGGAAATTTTGCTTTAAAACTCAAAACAAAATGTTGCAGTTGAATAATTGAATAATTTGTTTTTTGCTTGTTAGAGCAAGAAATGATTAGAAAACTGGTCAGAGAATGACCGCTAGTGAATGTTTTTAACGGGGAAAAAATCCGGTTATTAGATTTAGCGCGAGCAAAAAGCATTAACGTGTTTCGATAATCCGGTTTTTGGTTCCGTTGCTTACTGCTTTATTTTTTACCAATCAAAAGTGAACTTGAGTACGCAAGTGTCAAGCCAGCAGCAAGCAGCAAAAACTGCTGCTGTTGTTGCAGTCAATTGATAGCACATGACCAAATTGAAAACAAGTACCTGAATAAGAAAGAAGAAGAAGAGATTACGATTGAGAAATTAACAGTAAATTGATACGGCAACACAGCCATCACACTTTCTTTATCAGCTTTCAACTTTGCTACAGTTTGCCGGTGCGTTTGCTGTGTACTTGATAGCCAATCGTGCAAAAACATCTTTGTCTGTGTAAGTTCAATTCAAATATTTTGCAAAAATTTTTTCACTGTGAGGCCTGCCGTATCCACCAGCAACAACACATTGACAACAACAGAAAAAAAAATTATTTTGTGACATCATTCTCATCCTTTTTTTTTCAATGACAAACTGTTTTTTTATTATTGGCTTGCAAGATCCCTCAATTAACAATCGTTAAACATCAGCCCATTTTTTTCTGTAATTGAAACACAACTAAAACTATTTGCAGACATTTGTAGTGCTTTTTACTTTTGCAGTTATTTAACCCTAAAAAAATTATATTTTAAATCAAACGTTTCAACTGGTTTGCAATCATAAATCTCAAAGAGTGCAATAAACCCAAAAACCCTTTAATTAATTTGTCATGCAACGCCACACGCTGATAAGTACGAAGAAATACCAATACCGTGACGATGAGCAATAAACTTGAAAACGAAGCACTGATCGCCTGGAAGACATCACCGCCCAAAGTGACGAGTGGACCGTTCCAAAAGAACTGTTCAGCAGTTCAGTACTTCCGCACTACCAAAATCCAGTTTCCATGGAACGAAAAACCTTTAAACCAGTTAACGGGCCTTATCCCGGCTCTTCTGAACGGCATTCTAGGTCCAAGTGGGCAGGGTAAGTTTCAATTTTTTAATTTTTATAAAATTAATTTTGTACTTTTAGGAAAACAACACTTTTAGACGTCTCAGCGGAAATGCCAGCTCATCACTTACCCCGGGAACTGTCTACAGCCCCGGGAAACTCAGTGTATCATCCGCCAACAGCTAGCCGAGTGCATCGTCGCCAACGCCCGTCGGTCAGCTGCTGCACTACGCCTCCCGATTTAATTTCCAGCGGTTCTAGAGGTCAAAGGTCAAAGTCAAGCCTGCTAAGGAAGTCAGCACTTAGACAAAAATGGCCGCGCTAATTTTTCCAGAGGAATTATTAACTCGACCTTTGACCGCTGCAGGGGCGGCGAAGAACGCTTGCCATTGCTCAGGAATACTTGATCCCTTTGTTGAAAAGGAAATGAAAAAGAGGTCAAAGGTCAGGCGAAGCAAAAAGATTTTTCTACCTGATGAGCCGACAACCGGCCCTGGACAGCGCCTCCCCGCTCAGGTGATGCACCACCTAAGAATCTCACTAAAAAACTTTATCACCGCAAATCACCATTGTCGCCACATTCACGCCCCTCGATAAAGTACAAAATCCCCTCACCTTTATTTTCTAGCTAAAAGAGGGCGGGGCAGTGTACTCGGCCACCGGGCCGGAATCAGGTCAACACGGGAGCAACATTCAAACCAAAATTTCCCCGCAACAGCCGCCCCTTGAGGCACTGCAAAGGGGGGCCTTGATGGTAATATATATTTAACCCCTTTAAAACTTATCAAATTTTTTCTAGGCCCCCTCACCGGAGTCCACCCCTGGCCACTGCCCTCAGCTAACTAAAGGGGCAGCCCCCAAAGCCCCGCTCAAAAATCTAGCCCAACACTTTTACTTGCCTCCAATTTGAGCCATCAAACTACTGGACAAAATTTAATTTTTGAAGCCTGTGGCGCACTTCTGTCGCAACTTCGAATCCCTTCCACGCCCAGCTGGCCACTTTTCTCTTTCACCCCCTTTCTCTCACGCTCTTCTTCGCCTTTCCTACATTCCTTTGCCAACTCTTCAACCTTTTCTGAAATGAACCGTTTGCAACAAAGAAACCCTATTCACTTGACGGAAGACTGGGCATTCGCTTTCCTCCCCAGGGAAACTCCCCTCTTTTGAAACAACAACACCGATTCCACCTCTTTTCCCTCCCGGCCGTCTGCAACGTCGATGAAGCCCCTATACAGAACGACCCCCCCAGCGGCCCTCCACTACATGGCGTACGCCTGCTGTAGGGGCTTCACCGGGGCTTACCCTCGCCCCCCCGCTCTACCCCAGACGCTGAGAGTCTTCACGGAGCCCGAATCGCTGGTCCCGCTGGGCTCTTTTAAAACCTCTACGTATCGTACCGCGTGGACTGGGCATCACCGTACTCGTGATCACCATTTTTATTACTTCCCTCCGGGCACCGTTGAGCCTTTTATCAGGGGAGCTGATAAGCTGATCACTTTGGATCACCTCCTTAAACTGACGATTGGTATTTTTTTCTCCCCCTTCATTGCCCTGCTCTGTTTTTTCTCCGGAAATTTGGGCCCCAGCTGATCGAGTTTAACTTGGGTCACCCACGGCATTTCTTTGGTTTTTCAACTGGTCAAACCCCAGAGCTTTTCCTTCAAGGGAACTCGTCAATCTGAAGGATCGCCCCTGAGCTGGTCCTCCACCTGCCCTCGCCTTTGGCGTCATTTCCACCACCGGGGCGTCTTTCCCATCTTTTGGAGGAAGGGGGGGCGGCTTCCCGCTTGGACGCGCACTACCGAAGATTGTGGTAGACTTTGACATTGAGGTGGGGGGGTTTGGGAGTATGGGGCTCGATGGCGGTTTTAACTTTTTTTGTTGAAAATGCTAACTTTTGGCTTGTCTGCAATTTAGCGCCAAATTTTTGGGGGCTGCAAAAGAAAGAGTATGACCCCTGAATGAAAGAAAAAAAGTTCACACCCAACGGTCAAACGTTAGCTTCAATCCGAAAATCACCTTTTTCCCGCTTCTTTTGGGGTGGTTTTGGAGGGGAAAAATTCCCAATTTTAGAAAAAAAAACATGAAATTTCAGACTTCAAAATTTAAACAGCAAAAAGTTTCCCTTCAACTCCCGAGTAAAAATTCAAAAATTCAAAACCAGAGGGCAATCAAATTGCAATCCCCTGGCGCAACTTGACCTTTTTCAGAACTGAATCTTTTTTGCCTGGCAAGTTAAGCACGGCAACCCAAAACCCACAAAAACTCCCATTCTCATCAACTGAAGGCAATTTAAGTGGGCAGTTTTGAATCCATTTTGGGGGCACTTCTGGGGCCGGGTGAAAAACTAAACAAATTTTAAAAATTTTAAAATATTTTTTTTTTTAATTAGCAAAACCCATTTTTAAAAGTGCTCAGGGGTCACAGAATCAGGGGTCACCTCTCGGACGCATAAAATTTTACCTGCCCGGGGGGCCCCCACAAAAAGGGCCTTTTTTCCAAAAATCCCCGCCCCCTTTTTAGGGGCCAAATTTCCCGGGCAGCTTTGCATACTCTTCAAACGAAAAACGCCCTTTGAAGGGAAAAGTAATCCGGGGAAATTGCTGTCGGGGGCTGAAGGCTAGGTCTGGAACGCTTCTAACTCGAATTGACCGCTGTCGGCGGGAAGGAAAAGAGTTGCGGGGAAACAAAACAAATTAAAAAATGTTTTAAAAAAATTTTTTTAGCTCAGAACAAACCCCCCTTGAGATGCCAAACCGTTTCATCCGGGGCCCCCCCACGGCGGACACTCTCGCGGAGATCGTAAAAATTTTTTAAATTTTTAAAAGAAATTTCTAAACATTCATTGCAGGAAATCGCCGCCCTCAAAAGCAACCATCATCACCCTCTGCCCATCACACCAGATTCCCACCAACTCGCGTTTTTTTTTCACCTTTGACCTTCTGTACGTCCTCTCCGGGGGCGGCGCCTGCTCTTCGGGGAGCTCCCGAGCTAGTTGGCCACCCCTCGATCACTGCCACCTTCAGGCGTTTCCGGTCACAGTTTTTTCGACCCCACCAAAAACCTTTCCCCTTTTCCCAGGGGGGCTGGGTACCGTCCTGCTTTGAGGGGATGACCATAAACCTTCGCAAACCGAGGCCAAACTAAAATTTTTAAACTCACAAAAAAACTCCTCGAGCAAACCGCCCTCACCGTGGAGGGAATTTTCCCAAAAAATCGAACCCGTTTTAGCCTTAAAATCCGCGGGGCGCTAGTCGGGGACCGTCCAACATCCCGGCCCTTTGGGGACCGAGGGGTCCCTATTTCCTAGTTCAATGTTTTTGGCGTTTTAGATTCCATCCCCCGGGAGAAGATCTGCCCCGGGAGGGTGCGTCCACCCAATGGAGGACATTTTTGGGGCCTCGAAGTCCGGACGTAAGGGGAGCCTTTTTCCGCGCAACTTCGCTAAAACACTTCTACGCGACATTTCTTTGGGTCCCCTTCTTCACGGCCACCTTTCACCTTTCGGGATTTCGCCTCTTCGAGGGGCTCAAATGGTCGGGTTTGGGCACCCCAATAAGTTTATCAAAACACTTTTTCATTTGGCTACACCACCGGCTCTACTACCTGGTCAAGTCGGTGGTTGAGGTGATTCCGCGGTTTTCAAAAACCTTTTTACGTCCTGGTGGTGAACATTTACGACGGCGCGGTGGTCAGCTTCAGCTCCATTTACTGGCCCCTCTTTGCCCTGTTGACCCTCGGTCAGGTCACAATAGTCGGCCTGGCGCACGTGTTCACCCTGGTGGGCGGCGGCCACCTGGGGCTGACGACGCTGCTCGCCTCTCCGCCTACCTCTCTTTATCCTAATTGGAAACACCTACGTCCCGTGGAGGAGATGCACTACGTCTACCAGGGCCTGGCCTGGTTCAGCGTTCCTCGGTACACCATTGAGACGATCATGCTGATGCTGTACGGCTTTGGCGGTGCCCGGCGGAGAAGGGGGCGGTGCCGGCGGTGCTCTACTCAATGGGCATCAGCGAAGAGGACTTTGTCTGGAATTACCTCAAGCTGGCGTGGTGATGGTCGTCTTAGGGTGGCTGCCTTCTGGTTGCTGGTGAGGAAGGTCAATGGTGGAAGGTCAACAGGTGGAGGTGGTAAAAAAGAAGATTCTTCGGTTGGACAGTACAGAGCAAGTAGATTGATGAGCTCTAATTAAATTAAATTTTAATGCTTTTTGTTTGTCTTAAATTATTAAACTGATGGTGAAACTAAATAAAATCTTTTCACCATAAAATGGCAATATACTAATTTTTAATAATTTAAAGACGGATGCTAAGAAAGAGAGAGAGGGATTGACATTGAAATTCGCCTCACAGTTTTACGACACTACACTTTGCCCTATCCGCATTATACGCAGTTGAAACTTCTCAGCATTTTAGTTTTATTGACCAACTTGAGTCAGTGGTTTACTGCCTCAGTTCCCAGTTTGCTACACGCTATACTGTATTAATTAGGCAACCAGCCTTGATTTCAGTCAAAATCAACTCTCGGTTTGAGAGGTGATAAGAGTGATAAGAGAAGCCAGCCCAGGCAATAAAAGCCCAGGTTGTCTAAAAAAGCGACCACTTTGGTTGAGAAAAACTTACTTTGGAGTTCTCTTCTTCTTTTCATTTGTTACTGCCAAACATCTTTTCCCAACTTCTCTCCATGGCCCTTCTCAAGTTTGCCCTTCTCGGGGCGGTGCTGCTAATTGGCGGCACTCAGGCCCGACTGCCCGTTTCCTTGCAGGAGAAGTGGGGCTTCCTGGAGCGCCTGGATGACAGCGCCCGAGTGGTGGGCGGTGAGAATGCGTACGTATAGAACATAAATGTTAACCAATCAATGTTGACATTCATTTTCGGGTTTATTTTTGGCTGGAGCGCCAGAACATCATTTTCAGCCTCAGCATACATTCTCCTAATCAAATCATCTCCTCTTTTTTTCTTCTATCCCCTTTTTTTGCTCTGATCTGATCTGAATGCTTCATCAGCGCCATCGGCGAGGCGCCCTTCCAGATCTCCCTCATCCGCGACTACATCATCATCAAGCAGCACATGTGCGGCGGGTCGCTGTACAACGCCAAGACCGTCATCACCGCCGCCCACTGTACCGGTGAGTGCTTCGCTCTTTTTTTTTATTCCGGTTCTATTTTCTGATCAGCTTTTACCTGAAAAAAAACCACGTTCTTTGCCTCTTATCAATCTAACTTTTTTGTTTTTGTTTTTGTTTCCTCCCAAATCTCTTTCCCCCGCCCCCCGCCCCCCTCCTTCTGCAGAGGGCCAAAAGCCGGGCAGCCTGATCGTCCGCCTGGGCACCAACCAAAGGCGAACACCCCCGGGCGCCGGGCGCCCGACGTGAAGGTGACCGAGATCCGGCAGCACGCCGACTACAATCCGAACACCATTGAGCACGACATCTCGCTGCTGATCCTCGCCAACCGGTCAGCCCCAGCACCACCGTGCGCACCATCGAGCTGGAGACGGAGGACCTCGCCGACGGCGACGGCGTCACCGTCTAGGGGCTGGGGCCTCACCAAACGGCAACGCCCAGTCGACGCCCAACGACCTGCAGAAGGCCAGCTGAAGGTGGTCAGTCGGGAGAAGTGCCAGGCGAAGTGGGGCGACGTCAACGCCATCGCCCGGGCATGATCTGCGCCATCGCCGAGAGCACCCAGGCGTGCAATGTAATGGAGGAGGAGGGGGGGGGGCGGGGCGGAGTTGTTTGGGGAGGGGTCATTTTCGTAAATGAGGTAACTAATTTCGCATTTTTTTGCTTGTTTTAATTCAGGGCGACAGCGGCGGCCCCCTGGTCTCCGCCAGCGGCAAGCTGCCCGGGCGTCGTCTCCTGGGGCCCGACAAGTGCCCCCCCGGCGAGTACATGGCCGTCTTCACGCTGCCAAGTACTAAAAGGACTGGATTGCGGGAAGGCCGCCAAAGTTTAAGTGGTGTGTGGTGCTGTTTATGATTTTTGGGACTGTAATAATAAATAATAAAAAAGTAATAATAATATTTTTGTGGCTACCTATCTAGGCAGTGGAATAAAAAAAAGTGAAAGTGAGAGTTTTTACAAAAGGGGTCTGGTGAAAAGAGCAAAAATTAGAGGGAAAATTAGGGTAATTGTAAAAACCACCTGTTGAAATCAGGAACCACAGTTGTAAACTTGATCTTACTTTTTCTTTTTATGATGCAAAGTTTTATATGATTTAGTAACATAAAACGGTAGATAAAGAAATCAGCAGTAATGATGATTATGATAATAATGACAGTTATTCCCCTAACTAGTTAGCCTTGTTAAAAAAAAATCAAAAACTTTTTACTATTGACACTAAATGCTAAAAAGTAAACTCGCCTCTGCGGCCGAACTTGGTCACCACAACGCGGGGAAAAATTTTTTCCTATTTTCTTTTTCTTCTGTTGCTCTCTAACTACAAGCCAGCTACTCCAATCAACCTCCTTTAAAAAGTAAATCGCATGGAGGACGGATTCTCTACTAGGACACTGAAGACAAAGCCCACTCCAAAGGAAAGCAGTACGACTGTAAGAGGAAGCAGCCCAGCGAGCCAAAGTGGAGGTCATTCCTCCCGTCTACCTCCCAGCGCCACAGCACACCCAAACGTGCGTCAGGTAGACGGAGTGGGTCAGCCGGGAGAGAGGCTTTAAAGAAGGATTGAGAGGTTTTTCCCCATCAACTCCACTTCCGTTTCCGGTCAGGAAAGAGCCAATGGGGCGGTGGGGACCAGCGACCAGAGGGCTGGGGTTAGCGGGAAACGATTGCCGAATAAGGGATTATAGGCGTCCGTAGAGCCAGGGAGCATGCTGTAGATGGTAATTAGATAGCCGGTAACACTGCGCCAAGAGAGTACTTGAGTTGCTGAAAAAAGTTAAACAAAATTAAAAACTTAACAAAAAAATTTATTTTTTACCCACTCAGCCGCCATCTTCTCAACTCCTTAGAATGTTTCGAATGTATTTCCAAAGAGGAAAGCCAATCAGAAAGACGTGAGCATGCGTAAAAGGATGGTAGCAAAAGCGGAGGTACTCGCTGGGCATCCCGCGCTCATCGAGAAAGTCCGCCTTGGAGGGTGATGTTTCCCCCCGGGGCGGGAGTTCATTGAGGTAAATTTTTAAAGGAACTCCAAAGTACACTGCAAACGAGCATTGCCGTCGCCAGGAAAACTCCGACTTCCGGTCAGCAGCAGGGTGACCAGGGAGGCAGGGCGAGGAGTGGAGTTGCATGTCAGCGGCGAGGAACCAGTGTGGAGGGCGCACTGGGGTGATAAGTTTTCTCATCACCCTGATAAGAAAAAAATCACCTACTGAAAAACTTACTAACCCCTCCACTCTGATAAGGTTCTGTACAAAGAGAGATTCAACCACCAGTTGTCGTAGCAGTGGTCGGCGAAGAGGCGGTCTGAGTAGCGGCCCATACTGGGCCCTGGTCGAGGAGTTTTTGGAAGTAGGGCGGTGATCAGAAGGAAAGCGGCCAACTGAGGAGTTAATCTCAAATAACGAAGTAGAAGTACTTCAGGTAGCTGAACGGCTGTACTGGCGCACCGGTGTACTTCAACGTAATGTACGAGGTGAGCAGGCCGCTGTACGGTAGAATGAATGAAATGGAAACAATGAAATTCTGTACAAACATTTCTTTTCATACTAGTCACCTCAGATAGAAGAACGTGTCCACCGTCAGCTGACCTCGGTACAGCGGCTGCCAAACCAATGAGCTAACTCGTTCTGGCACTGAAAAGCTGCTTCCTAGAAGAAGTAAAAAAATAATTTTAAAGTGAAATTTTTGCCTAACATAGGCAAACACTTACTGAACATATTCAGGCGTTCCAGTCAGTGCATGGCCGACGATGATGATCAGCAGCGTCAGAAAACGAGAGCCGTGGACGACGGCCATTGATCTTCATCGTCATCATCTTCTTCTTTGCTTTTCTTTTTTCTTTGTGTTGAGATAACAGCAGCAGCAGCAGCTGTTGTCGTCGTCTTCAACTTGAGCAGTCGTCGACCGTTGGCGAACGGCGAAAAGCAGCGCAAACACTTGAGCAGCAGCAGCACTTGAGTGTTTTTAGAGTCTGGTGGTACGCAAAAGATCGATGATGTAATGTAATGTATTGCAAACAAAAAAACAAAGTGCTTTTAAAATGAGTATTTACATTTTTTCTTCTTCTTCTTCTTCTTCTTCTTCACGGTAAGTCGGTCAACAAGTGCACCTAGCAGTCAAGAGGCAGAGGCGGCGATGAAGATGCTGTGCAAAAAAATTAAAAATTTTTAAACTATTTAAAATTTTTTATTTTTTATACACTGCAGCAGCCTGCCAGCTGTTTAGGCTGTCCCAGGAAAAGGGTCCCTCCTTTTGCTGACATCCTTTGCTGGTAGTGCTGGTTTTGTCAAGAACTAGTCCAAGGTCAATGATTCCTGAAAAGAAAAAACATTTTGTTTACTTATTTTTTATTTATAAAAAATTCAAACCTTTGCTCCCAACGATGAACACATCCTCTGAGGAGCGGGTACTTGGCAGGCAGATGGCAATTTGAATGCTGGTGTAGTAGAAAGGGGTGACACCTGTTCCAGCTTCCGATAAAAATGATAACTACTGTTAATGATAATCTTGTTCATTTTCTAACGAAGGCAACAGATTGGCGTTTGATGATAGAAATTGTGATGCTTTGGCCTCGGTCGGGCATTGGAAAGTGGTAATCGAGCAGGCAGTATTTGGTGGACATTTTAGAGGACACCAGGTCGAGACACTGGTCAAAGTCGCCCAGATCTGATAACGTTCCCGAGGCGGCCCCGGTGGGCGGATAGGCCTGCGCCCAGGAGTTGAACAGCTCCACGGCCCAGCTTTGACGATTGGCCAGAGCTTGAGGGCTTGTGAAGTGACCGTTTGACATGGCTGACTTAGCATTATGGTGATTAAAGATAAAGTTGAGGTGTTGAGCTCTGGGTGAGTTTGCAGGATGAGCTTATCAAAGGAAAGATATGGCGGCAGGAAGAGATCGGCAAAGTGGTCATCACCAGCAGAGGTGTTAAAGAGAGAGTGCCAGTGAAAGTTGTTTGGTGCCGTTGCTGTTGACGAGAAGAAAAGTTGATCATCATCAGTTGTTGTTGCTGAAAATGTTGGTAGCAAAAGTAGTAAACAACAACAAATAAGTTCCATTTTAGCCATTTCTGTTAAAATGGTCATTTGTCAAAAGCTGAAAAACTTTCTTTGACAAAAAAAGTACTAACTTATATGCGGACTTTTGAAGTTTGAGTTTTATCTTTTCTCTACTGCTCAAAATGTGAGTGTGTTTGTTAACCTTTTACCTGTAAGTGTGTGTGTGTGTGTGTTTCAAACAAGTAAGTTAAAGTGCTTTTAAAAAAATGAAAAAAATTTCAAGTTTATTAAACATTCAAAACAACATTATTAGTTTTTATTTAATTTGTAAATTAAATTAAATTTTAGTTTAAGTTTGTTTTAGAAATTATGCAAACAATTATGTTAAGGCGTTGCAGAAAACAATTCAGTAGGTGTAAAGTAAAACAATGAAAAACAAAAAATAAATGATAGGTGTAGCAATGAGAAAAATCTTAATGTCAGCCTTGATTTTGCAGCGCGTTCATTAAAATTTTTATATGATAACGTAATGAAAATAAACATTTGATTTTTCATTTTGTATTTAATCAATTTATAAACTAGCTAAAATTTTTATTTTTCAGCTAGTATGAAGAATTGGCGCTTTTTGAAACTAAACTCCAGAGATGACGACGTTTTACGACTGAGTTACCAAACAAAATTAAGCTTATTTAAAATTTTTTGTTTTTTATTTATTGCTTTATTGCTCATTTTTGCTGTACTTTACTTGGTGTTTTCTCAGCAGCTAAGTCACACTAATTTAACAAAAACATAAATTTTAAACTTTCATTTTGTACTTTTTCTTGTATAAAATTAATTCAATAAAAAACTGAAATAAAATTCAACAATGCCGTTGTTTCCCATTGACAACGTTTTTTTGCATTTACTTTGAATATTTTGCTGCCTAAATTTTAAACTTTTACTTGTACACCTTTGTTTTGTCTTTGTTTAGAAAAATTGCTGGCAGTACTGTTCATTATTTGATTATCAAAGGTTATACAACAACCACAACATCAACAGTGGCGGAAAAAGTGGCGGCAACACCTTTCAAGGTAGACTGGCTAATAAAAATTCAATTCTTTTTGTTGATACAAAGTACAGAAAAAAGGGCACAGATGGAAATGAAAATGCAAATGCTAAATGTTAAACACTTTTTGGTGTACTGTGAAAGCACACTCGTTTAAATGAGTAATGGTTTAAACTAAGCTTGAACACACAAACACACAAACGGATGCTTTAAGTGTTGTGATAAAAAGGAAAAGAAAATTATTGCAAAACATTTTTTCATTGTGAATTATTTTAATGATAATTAAAAAAACTAATTTTTTTGTTCAAAAAATTAACTTTGACATTTTATTTTGTTCTTTTTTATTCTTATTTACTAACTCAACCAATTTGTAGTTTTTTTATTTCAATTTACTTTTTGACATTTTATTTAATTACTAAAAAAAGCTAAAATAAAAAGTCAATGAAAAATACCCATTAACAGCTTTTTTTCACAAACACATAAATTCTGCCAAAATCCCCAAACAGAGTCATAAATAAAGCGTTTCTCTTTTTCTTTCTTTAGCAACTGGCTGCACTCAAAAGCAGTCTAGCCAGACTGGACAGTAATTCAAGGTCAGTGTCACAGACAGAGAGAATCGTTTTTTTTTGTTTTGTTATATAAAAAGCAACACACTTTTGATGTTCTCTTTCAAATTCGGAGACAAACCCTCTTTTATTATTTTGTTGTTGCTGCTGTTTTGTGCTATTCAGTGTACAGTAGTTCCAAGGTCAAAACAGGGCAATACAGTGCTGTACTATATACCTCTTGAAATGATATGTTCCAACAAATGATAAAAAGTTGAATGCAAAAATTGTTTTTAATAAAAAAAATTAACAGTAGAAAATTAAGTTATTATCAGGAGAAAATCAACTCTGATTAGAATAATCAAAAGTTTTGATAACTAGAGGAGAAAGGAAAAATGAAAAACTGTTCAGCATAGCACACAGTGCACAAACACACTTTTATTTTTAGCCCCTTTCATTTAATTAGTATATTTGAAGGAGTCCTCCTCTCAGCAGGAATCCTCTCCATTGGAGCTAATCGAGCTGAAAGAAAACGATGAAAGTTCGCTTGGTAGCTTTACTTCTTCTTTTTTCTTCTTCTTCTTCTTCATTACTTTCTTCTTCAGCAATGTTTTTCATGCAGTTCAAGCTGCAGTAAAAAAGCAGCCATTATGTTTCCACGGGCAACGGCATGTCCGCCGCTGTGTTCTTCTTCTTCTTCTTTCCTTCCCTTCTGCACACAGTTTAGTTAGCTAGCTCGTGATGCGCATGTTGCAGTGCTGCAATCCCAAAAGGGAGAGATACTGCCGCATTGGAGGGAGGCAGAGGAACAGTAAAAAAGCAGCATTAGAAGTATGTGGTGGTGAAAGGTGGCAGGGTGGTGGACAGGAGAAGGAGGGAAGGAAGAAGAAGAAAAAGAAGAAAAGGAAAAAAGCAGCGGGGAAGAATGTGAAGTTGGCAGCAGCCAAGCACGCAAGCAGCAGTTTTATCGCAGGCAGACGAGAAAATATCTATCTTTTACGCAGCTTCTTCCTCTTCTTCCCGACAGACAGTCAGTCAGTCATCAGTTTGCGTCTACATGTAAAAACTAGTGACTGACTGACTGACTGACCTGAAGCTATCGGCTTGGTGCTGCCGTTTTTGAGAGTGGAAATAAGAAAAAAATTATAAACGTTAAAAGCTCGACACTTTTGAACATCACTTTACTCTTGTGCCAAAGTTTTTGTTGAAAAAAACGATGTCTGACGACGGGTGGAGGTGATTACGATGGAGGTGGTTAGGATGGGGGTTTGGCGGCGGTGCGGTGACGTGATCGGCGCCCTCTCCGGCGCCCTCCGCCTCTTCCGCCTCCTCAGGTCCTCGGCAAGTCTCGCATCCCCCAGCTCTTCGCGCCTCCTGAACCAAGGCGAACCACAGGCTGAACCCGGAAACGGTGGTCTTGGGGCGGCTTTGAAGAGAAAACAACGCTCCCGAGCTTCATCAAAGTCTTCCGTGCCCCCGCAAATCTTCTTCAACATCCGAAGCTTCAGCCCCGCCGCCTGCCTGAACCGGAAACCGGTCGTTTTTGGCGGCTTTGAGAGCCACAACCACCACCACCACCCCACCAGCTCCTGAACCAGAGGCGACAATCGTTTTTTGGCGGATTTGAGGAGGAAAAAACGATCCTCCCGAAAATCCTCCTCAGCATCTTCAGCAGCCTCCTCAAACACCACCACCGTCATGAAGAGCCCTCCGTAGTGTACGACAATCGCGGCTCAGCAGTGATAATGGTGGCAACGATAATGGCGGCCAGGTGACAGTGGTCGTCGTGGACGGCGGCTACAATGGAGGTGGTCGTCGACACTCCTCTTCTTCCTCTTCGGGGAACATCTTCAGATGATGACAAACGGAATGGTCATAAAATTAAGATTAAAAATAAACATCATCACAAAAAAGACAAACACCACGACAATGGGAAATAGTAGCGGAAAAGTACCACAAGGGGAAGAAGCCAAACCAGTGCCCGCCCCTCCTCCTCCTCTTCTCCTCTTATCCTCCAGCTCCAGCCCCGCCTCCAGCCGAGCTCCTGTGGAGCTGAATTGCTGCTGTATGATTTGAATCATTTGCAGAAAAAACTTCTTTAACTGACATTAACTAAATAACTACCTTTTTTTACATCAGGGACCACCATTCTGGTGATTGGCGCCATTCTCTTCTTTGCTGGCTTTATCTTTGGCTTTGTGGTGCTCGGTAGCTCAAGGGGGGAAGGGCGGCAAGAGCGGACCTAGCTCTGCAAAAATGATTTCCGCCAACCAACAGCAAAGTTCCTCTTCGTCCTTTCCGGCCATTTTGAGGCGGAAGTTGGCGGTGGTCGGTGGGCGCCCAGCTCCCAAGTAACTACTCAATCAGTGAGTTTGCCTACAAGCTGGCTGAATACGAGCGGGAGCTGGAGATCAGTGATGAAACTGACCAAAAAAGGAAAAAAGCGGCCCGGAAATTTATCGTCACGACGAGATACGCCCCCGTCTCCAAGGAGACGTACCGCTTCACCGAGGACCTTCCCTTCAACCTGACTCGGCCGATTGCAGCTTCGACAAGGAGGAGGTTTTCCGGTGGTGGTGGACGTCAGCGGAAGTAAACGCTCGTGGAAGGAAAAGTGGACGGGAGGAAGTGGTGGTTCAAGGAACGCCACCATTCGGCGGCAGTTTACCGACCAGGGGCTGACTGTCACCTATGAATCGGGAAAGGGCGTGTACATTAAGGAGTTCAAGAGGAAGACTTAGTGTACTGTGAAGTGTTCGGGAGTTTATTTTTTGCTTTTATTTTGTCCGCTCTTTCCTCTCTCTTTTTCTTTTACAAGTGTTTTTCTGTTTTTTTTTCGTTTTTTTTATTTTTTGTAATTCCAAAGCTCAATACTCTAATGAAACAGTTTAAATTATTTTGAATGTAATTTTTTAAATTTATTTTATTACAAAAGTACGCATTCAACATTTTTCCTTAATAAAAACAAGCAAAACTACTGCGTTTTAGCAAGCAAGTTAAAAAACACAAAACGGCTTAGTTTGGGTGGGGAAAAATTAACAGGTAAAAGGTAGTGGTGGTTTCGTTGTTTTAATACTTCAGCTCAGCAAAAAAGCAGCCAGTCAGGCAGGTGATAAATGCAGCATATTATTCAACTTTTTGTTCTTTAGCAGTAACTGTGCTCGTCGTCGTCGGTGCTGATGATGTTTTGTTTTGTGTTAAATTGTTCAATGTCAATGCTAAGCAGAGGCAGTGTAAATGTAAGGAAAGATAAAGCAAAAAACAGTAAAAAATAGTATTTAGTGCGAGCATTGATGGAAGGAGCAGCAGCAGCCAGATTCGTATCAACAGGTAATAAAAATACCGTACACTGACGAAAATGAAAATGAAGATGAAAAAGAAGAAAAAAGAAAAAAGAGGAAAAACTTTGCCGTCGTGTACTGCTGTACACTACTGAAACGTACAACACACACACCAAACAGTTTTGAGCACTTTACTTCTACATCTCCAACAGAAAACAACAACAAAAAACCAAGTGAGAAGAAGATGAGGGTTGAAGGAAAAGAAGGCTAATCAAATGCACTGATCAGCAGCAGCAGCAGCAACAACAAAACTGCAGAAAGAAGTGGTAAGTGGTAAGTGGAAACCTTGGCTTCAGTTTTTTCAGTTTTTCTGCCTTCATTTGCCGTTGTGCACTCTTATCACAACACACTACCGCTGTGTTTTTGGAAAAAAAGTACTGAAACTGTAAAAAAATCAGTGTTTTTCAATTACAAAATTCTGCACTTTTTCTTATTCTATCTAGACAATCAGATAGACAATCACCAAATTACCATGACCCGTTCTCGAAGTCCTTCACCGGCGAATTCCGGCAGCCGGGGAGATGTGCCGCAGCCAGTTCAGGCGGGCGGCGTCGCCGACTACCGAACCAATAGGGCGCCCGAGGTACGCTATGAACCGGTTAAAACGGGCGGAACTGCCGATTACCGGCCAACCGAGACGGCATCGTTCACTAAAGGGGGCGGCAGCGGAAATCGGTCGAGCACCAGCAGCAAGGCGAAGATTGTCCCCTCTAATCGAAATCACCTGAACACCAAAAACAACAGCAGCAACAGCAGTGGAAACCATCGCCGAGGCTCCTCTTCCTCTAACACTAGCTTCTCCTGCAAGGCAAAGTTTGGCGCCGTCGGTTTGTACAGAAAATATTTTCAACTTATCAGATTTTTAAAAAAAACTGTGCTTGTTATTAGGAAACTGCATCGTCGGCACACTGGCCTTCTTCTTCATTCTCATTCTCATCTTCCTGGCCATCGTCTTCTCGGACGGAAGTTCATCAGCCGATGATGTTGGGGACACTGCCAAAAAGACCTCCTCGCCGCCAAAGTGGAACGGCGTCTTCAATGGAACGTATGTGGCTGAAAACGGAAGTGGCCGCTTCTCCAGCAAGTCGGCCTCCAACAGCCGCTCCTCGATGGCCTTCCGCTTTGCCCTGGCCGAGCACCGCCTTCGAATTGACCGGAAGACGGACCGAGCCACTGGACGAACTTACTACCAATTCAAGTCCCGACCGGCAGAGACCTCCTCCACAGAGTACCTTCGGCAGTTGACCTTCTTCAGCGGGGAGCCCTTTTCGATGAGTGAGACTCACAACGGCTGGTCGATGACCACGGTGGCCACCATTACGGTGAGGAAGAACATCTGGCGAGAGAAGTACCCGGGAATGCCTGACCTGGAGGTGGAGCGGGAGTTTCTCCTGGCGTCTCTCTCGACCGACGATTCGATATAAGATTTGAAATGCCAAAAGACTCTCTAGCCAAAGTGGAACGTGTTTTTTAATGGAAACTATAGTGGCTAAAACATAAATGGTTGTTTTGCAGATCGCTCCAAGCCGTCTCTTTGACGGCCTTGCCTTATGCCTAACAAGACCAAGTTTTAAAAATTTAACTGTTTAGAAGGGTTCTAACAGACTGCTGACTGCTAGCAAAAATGCTGTTTGAAGTTAAACGCAATACCTCGGCAGGTTGACCTTCTTGCAAGGGAAAACCTCTTTGAAAATGAGTTCATATGCAGGGTCGAAAACAGTGGCCACCAATTACGGCATGAAAACATCTCGTTGACAGCTCCGAATTAACGACTGGTGGAGCGGTGTTTCTCCTGTTGAGCAATCATCATTTTCAAAGCAGATTAATTTTGCACTTTTTTAAATAGGCCGCTTCACTCAAATAATCTAACAATTTAATTTTTAATTAAAAAAAAGGAAACATTAAAATAACGTTAAGTTTGTTGATAAAATCAAAAAGTTTGACAAAGATTTTTATACCTAGTGCTAACAAAATGTATCAAAATTGTAAAACTTTAGGTTTTGAAAGGGTTTCTAACAAGTACCTGTTGCGTGAAAAATGCTTTTTGTTTGAGGTTAAGCAAAAACACAGATCTGGATGATGTTATGCACAAAATAAACTACTTAAAAACTTTTTTGTTAAATTAGTGCACAAAAGACATGGTTGGTAATGCAAATTCAAAACGTTTGTACTTTCAAATTAAATTGCACATTCAATGTAGTTGTTAATTGTAAAAATAATTTTAACAAATTTTAATAAATTAAAACAATTTTTTAAATCAATTGTCCGCCGAACCCTCCTTCTTTTAAGTGACGCCAATGCACAAAACATCAATTATTCAACAGCCAAAATTGAAATCCGAACAAAATCAAAGTAAAGTGTTTTTAACCGTAATTAGCATTTTATCTATTAAATGTTAATGCGTTTTGGGTTTACCTTTAAACAGGAAAATGCTGCCTAGTTTGCGGCCTCTCCTTCGTCATCATCTTCTCGCTGATAAACGCCGGCTTCCTGTTGCTCGACTACCTTTTGATCACCTCTAAAAAAGGCTCATCATCATTCTTAGCCGAGATAAAACCCTGGAACGGCAATTACACTGGCATCTACCTTACAGATGACCAAAACAGCCATTTTTGTGACGCCAACTTTGCGCCACCTTCTTTAGCCCGGCAATCCCTTGCCTTCCGCTTTGCCATGTCCGAGGAGCTGATTCGAATTAGAATGCAGAAGATAAACGAAGACCCCTACAATGCCACTCCCTACAGACCGGAAGCGGTGTTCGAGTTCAGCAGCAAACCGCCCAACAGGCCGACCTTCATTCGGAAGGTTCTCTTTAGCAGTGGAACGCCCTTCAGGGTGACACTGCACGACTGGAAGTTTAGTCAAGTTGAGCGTGGCAGCAGTAGTATTAATGGATCGGTAATTCCGCAGGTGACCCTGCTGGTCAATGTTACCATCCGAGGACCTACCTGGAGAGAGGTGTACAGTCTTGAAAGTGAAGAAATGTACAAAACTTCACCACAACCTTATCAGCTGATTGTAAAGCGGCACTTTGTCTCACAGGACCGCCTGACCGCCTCCTATCAGGACGCCAAAAACCACTCCTACTGTAAAGAGTTTACCAGAGTGGCAATTTGAAAACTACCTTTTTATTTTAATTTTATTTAACCTTACCTAACCTATTTAGCTATTAAGGTATGCTAAGGTTTACTTTAGTTTAGTCAAGTTAATAGTTTAGCTTCGCTTGGCGGCGATTCTGCCGGCAGATCATCAGAAAGAAGGTGCCAATGACGAAGGAGGCCATCTGAAAGGCGGTCGAGTCCACGCGGTAGCCGTTGACCAGGCGGAAGCAGGCCAGGCTGAAGTTTCGATTGGTGGCCAGCTTCTCAATCTATAATGTAATAAAAAAAATCAAACACATTTTCAAATAATATCACTTTAGGGTTTGCCTTACATTGACCACCTGGCGCGCCGTAAAACGCCCCCTGGCGCCCTGCAGCCCAAAGAGTACGCCAATGTGAAGGTTCCGCAGGTAGACGAGGTCATTGCTCAGGTCGACCTTGACCTTCGCCCAGAGAATGGCCACAAAGAGGAAGACGCCCAGTTCGCCTATGAAGAAGGACAGGTAGATGAACTGATCTGCTGACTGCCGGAAGAAGAGACAGCTGTAAAGGAGGTAGCAGAAGGTGACTATCTCCACGCTGAAGATAATGGTCGGCAGGGGGCTCCAGAAGTCGTTTAGGGCGCGAATTTCGGCGCACTGGTAGGCGAAGTGCGACTGAACGGAGTGAAAGGCGGCGTAGTGTCGCTGGAAGGCCAGGCTGACCAGCTCTTGTTGGTTTGCATTGTTTGGGGAGTTTAGAGGGCAGCCCATTTTAGAGGCAGCTTTAGAGGTACATTTTTTAATCCGTTTAACCAGTTTGTGTTGCAGCCCGAGCAGGTACTCCTGCACTTAGATTGCAAATGACGTTTAAAAGGGCAAAGGTTAGCGTCAGGAAAATATGCGGTTTTCTTTGTAGTTTTTGATGTCTGATTAAAAAACTATTTTAGTTTTTTAGAAAATTTTAAAATTTAAAATTTTAATTTAAATTAAAAGCTTACAAAAATCAAAGTTCTCAAAAGTTGGCAGTGGGCGCATTCGGATCACCAATGGCGCCCAGAAAAGAGAAGGCCAGCGCCATCAGGCAGTTGCCCAGCAGGTCGGCCAGAGCGGAGGTGAAGGGAATGGCGGCATTGTCCGGGTTGACGCCCACCGACCAGGCCCAGTGTACGGCGAGGTGGGCGACGTACAGCAAGGTGACCAACTGTACGGCTACCGTCGAGCAGTAGACGAGCAGGAAAGCGGGCGTCGGAACTAGAGGAAGGATTGAAAAGCGAGCAGGGAAAAGGTGACCACTTTTCAACAGGAAGTAAATGAGCGTCAGGAAGAAGAGGTGCGCCGGAAGGAGGATGGCCAGCAGCAGGCGGCTCACCCTGGAGTTGATGTCTTGGAATTAGAAAAAAGGGTGATCAGTTTGTTTTTTTAAATCTTAAAATTTTTTTGTTGTTACAAACCTTTGGAGAAGAAGACAGCGGTTGGACTGACGCAAAGACTAGAAACTTTTCCATTTTCTGCACCGTTATCTTCATTTATCAGCAAAATTTTATCACAATCCTCAATTTGCCAACTGTTTTGACTAGCACTTTGGGAGTGAAGATAGGTGGAGAGACGACTAGTCTGAATGCCCACCAGGTTGCTGCCGATGCCTGAGGATGAGTAAATGATCAAGCTTTTAGAAATTATAATTATACACTTTTTAAAACGGCTATTTCCACACTACCATTAACCAGCGGCTGAAGGGCGGCCAGCAGGCGGTACCGCCCAATTGCCTCCTCCATTACCATGCCGCCTGGCTGTTCCACCAGAACCGCCCCCAAAATGGCCGTCCAGCCGGTCAGTATGACGGTGGAGGTGTGGCGGCAGCGGCGGGCGACTGCTGCCGAAATAGCTGCTACTAGGAGTACAGCGCCAGCAGGCTGATCAGTTTGGGCGCCAGTGCCCTGCTGTACAGCCGGTACAGTGACCTGCTAGTGAAGGCTAAAATGGACAGCGAGCAGACGTCTCCGAGAGAGGCGGCCACCGGCGTGGAAATGTTATCTGAAGAGGGTTAAAAAGAAGTTTAAGTAAACTTCCATATTTTTAGCTATTTCACCACCACCACCACCCACCTACCTGGATTGACGCCATACTTTCTGGAAGTCAAGACTATGGTGAAGATGAGCGTCGCCATTAGGGCGGCGGCCACTGTCGAGGTGAGCACAGCACTGGAACAGAGGAGGAGAACTCCATCAAAGGAAATCTCCGCCCTGGTGCTGGAGCTGCAGGTGGAAATAGCCAACGAAGCGAGGGCGGCAAAGAGGCCGGTAAAGGCGGCCTGGCAAAACACTACCGCAGCATTTCCGGTCAGTATTTCCAACCTTTGATTATCACAACCTTCGTTTCTCTTATCAAGAGCTCCCAAATTAGCTGCGGTTGATAAGCGAGAGGCGAGCGTCGTCTGGATGTTCCCGATCAGGCCGATGAAGGCGGGGACCATGATCTCCAGTTGAGGAATGGCCGAGAAAACGCTGACGGCTGAATGAGCAGCTAAAGTGGAAATAGTCGAAGAGAAGTTTGCTGTGGAGTTTACTGTCGATGAATCAGTGGTGCTAGTGGTGGTGGTGATCCGTTCCAGAATGATGCCGGCAAAGGTGGAGCCTAGGCCGGCCACAATGAACGGTAGCAGCATTTGCCGGAAAACGGCTCCGGTTGACTGTTCATTTTGGGAAAAGTTGCCGTCATTATCAGCAAAAGATGATAAAAGCTGATAGTGTTCATCGTCGTTTAGTGTAATGTCTTCAAAGCATTGGTGATTATTGTTATTATGTTTGCCAGTTTGTAGTTGGCAATCACAGCATCTAAGTTGATTGTAGTTGTTGTGGCTATCACAGTTGTTGGTTGAGTTGATTTGAATCACCGGTTTGGAGTATTGTATAGTATTGTTGTGATGTATTACGGTGATCACTGTTTGAGGAGGCGCTGAAATTCTCTGAGCAGCAGACTTTCAGACTCTTCAGATGCTGAATTTTTAAGTTCCATAACAGCAAAGGCAAGTGATAACCTCCTACGACGTAGCAGTTCACATTTTTTCAAACACACAAAAAGGGAAATGTTTCACAATAGAAAAAACAACAGCAGCAACAACAGCACACGAGCAACATGAGCCACACTTTTGAAGTTTAGAAGGAGAGAGAGAGAGAGAAATCAAAAGAAAACCAAAACAGGTGAGAGAGAATGGCAAAGGTAAACATAAACAGCAAAGAGAAAAGGTGAAAAAAAGCAAAACAAGCACAAGAAAAGAAACAAGCCAAATGAGAAGGTGAAGGAAAAGGAAAGAGAAACGAGATTATAAAATAAGAGAAAAAGAAAAACAGAGAGAGAGAGAAAGAGAGAAACAAAAGTGAGAGCAAAAGCGGATTACAAAGAGTACAGCTGTTGTGTCTCCCTTTCCTTGACTTTTCCCGTTATCTTTCTGTTGTTATAGCAGACAAATAAAACTGCTGTTGTTATTAGCTGTCGCTGTAATATCAGTGGCGGCAGCAATTTACCATGAACCTGTAAGTTAAAAGTGAGAGAGAGAGAGAGAGAGAGAAGAGAGAGAGAAAGGAAAAGATAAAATGTTAACAGATGAAAAAAGTGAGGCAGGAAAAAAGTTGATGCAAATGAAAATGCAACAGGTGGTCGAAAAAGATATTTTTAGTTTAACACCAAAATGACTTTTTTAGTAGTTTTTTCAAACAGTTTTAGTGTATTGTTTTAAATAAACGAGCTAAAACAGCATGTACAGCTTTTTTAAATGTAAAGTCAACAGAAAATAAATTGATCAGTAGTAACGCAAAGTTTAATTGTTTAGCGTGGCTGTGTTTGCCAGGCAACAGTGAATGCAATAAAAAACAAATGATTAGGTAATCATCACCAACTATATTAAATAATTTTTTTAATGTGCCTTTAAACACAAAAATTTTTGTATTTGTTTTGTTAAGAATATTTTAATTTATTCAAAAATAGTGTCAAAAAATAGTGTCCACTAAAAAATTAACTAGCATTTTATTAAGAAAAACATTTGTTTATAATTCAAATAAATGGCCAAAAAATTAAAAAAACTTTTACATTAATTTTCTTACACCGACTAGTTGCCACTGGCAAAGAAAGCAAAAGTGATGGCAAGAAGAAGGGCAAAAATAGAGACGGCGGAAAAGGAGTTCACAGTGGCGCCGTTGTGCGGAATTTGATGCTGCTGCTGCTGCAACTGTCCGCAGAGCGCCGCCTCACTGGCGGTCACATTGGCGCAGACGGGAGTGCTGCTGAAGTCCACCTGGGCGATGTTGACGGGCGGCTTGCAGGTCGGATCGGCGGCCATTTCACTTCCTAGACAGTTCTTCAGCGAGCCGTCCTTGCAGCACATCAACGCCGAGACCTGGCTTGGCTGAAACTTTGTCACGTCGAGGCCCAGCTCAACGAAGCACTTCATCACGTGGTTGAGCATTTTGGGGCAGTCTTTCAATGAATTGGCATTAATGGTAGCAGCATTTGGAGAGCCAGCGGTAATGGAGGCGGCCAGAGAGCAAGACGAGCAGAAAAGGGCGGCCACAGTGGCAATCACAAAGAAAAATGTGCTGGAGTTCATTGTTTTTTGGTTGATTTGTTTTGTGCTTTAGGAGAGTTTGAAATTGAAAGTTTATTTTGTGTTTAAATTTTTTGATGATTTTTCACTCAACTTTGGCCAACTTTTATACTCTTGTTTTGGTGCTGCTCTTGGTGCTGCTGCTGTTGCTGGTGAATCATTTTTTAATGTATTGCTCGTACTTTCTGTTTATCTTATTAATCTTATAGTAGCTATCTAAAAGTGACCAATTAATAAGGATGACTGTTTGGCTATTTGGCAATAATGTTTTACAAAAAACTTTATTATCTACAAAGCACTTTTTTGACGCATCACTTTTACACTCTTGCGTTTCTTTTTGCTGTTGATTACTAAAGTATGAAGTGTGACCTTATTAATTAAAAATATCCTTTTTTTCAAGGTGGTGAGTCAGTTGACCACTTTAAGAAAACAATTTAATAAGTTAAAAGAAAAATTAAATTAAAGTAACTAATGATAATTGTACAGTTTATTGTATCAATGTTCATAACTTAATTTACAATCAAGTTACAACAAAATTTATTTTTTATACTCAACACATATTACATTTAGGTATTGCCATCAAAGTTTAATAAATGTTAAAGGCTGAAAAGTTGTCTATCAAAGTTTTTTTTATCAAGTAAAAGAAAAACAACAAAGCTAATAGTATTTTTTGTTTTTTATTAAAATAAATGGCCAAAAATTAAAACTTTAAATTAAAATAACACTCAATTGCCAGCAAAAAGGGCAAGAGAAACTGCCAGAAAGGCAAACAGTGGAATGGAGAAAAAGGAGTTGCTCAGCTGGGCAGCACCGCTGTGGTGTTGATGCTTTGGAGGACCTCTGCAAGCCTCCTCACTGGTGGTGACCACATTGCGGCGACAGTCGTCACTGCTGTGAAAGTCCCTCATCTGGTCGGGGGTGATGCCGCCCATGTGGCAGCTCGGGTCGGCAAAGAGTTTCCCCACCAGGCAGTCTCGCAGTGGACTGCTCGGGCAGCACATCACCGCCATCAGTTGGCCGGAGTGGGCGGCCATCTCCGAGGCGCTGTAACCCTGTTCGACGAGGCACTTCAACACGTGGTCGGGCAGCCTCGGGCAGTCCTTGGTGAAGCCGCCAATAGAGTGGTCGTTGATGCGGATGGTGCCATTGTTGTTGTTGTTTGTTGTTGTTGTTGTTGTTGTTGTTTGGAAGAACCGGCGGAAAGCGAGGCTGCAGAGGAAGGGCAAATGAGGAAACAGAAGAGAGTGGCGGCCACGGTGGCGATCACAAGGCAAAGTGCCTTGGAGTTCATTGTGGTAGGTTTTGTTTCGCCTTTGAAAGAGAACTTGAAATGAAGAGAGTTGATTTGGTGTTTGATTAAATTGATGATTTTACGGTTAGTTGTGGTCAGTTTATATACTTTTTTAGTGTTAGGGAAACTGGTTCAATGGATTGCTTACATTTTAAATTATTTTGTAATTTCATAATGTTAACTAAAAGTGACCAATTGCTTCAGATGATTGCTTTAATTGGCAATACTGTTACACAAAAAAACCTAATTTACAAAACGTTTTTTGCCGTTTTGCATTTACATTTTGACACATTTTTTTGCCGTTTTTATTACTAAAATTTAAAATCAGACTTCATTAATTTAACAACTATTGCTTGCAAATTAGTAATTTAACTAATCAATTTAAAACATTTTGATAAATTGACAGTAAGATAGAATAAAGGTAACTCTAAAACTAACTTTTGCATATTTAAGTTTATCATATTATTGCTCACAAGATGATTCACAATCAAATTACAAAAATTGCCAATCTAGGGCTCAAAAAATATTTATATTTTAACATATGTTTTATTTGGGCACAGCCACCAAAGTTTAATAAACGTTTAATACATTGTTTATTAGATTTTTTGTATAATTATTTAAAAAAGCTAGGTTTTGAAATGGCAAATTAACAGTATACCAATTTTTTTGTACACATTTTAACAGTTTTAATACAAGTTATTTTATAAAAATTGATTTTATTTTCTGTACATCAACTACATCGTCACAACTTTCTCTTTTTAACAAAAAAAAAAGATATTATTTAGTGAAAAAGCACTCGGGCACAGATGGCAATGAAAAGGGTGAAGCCAACGGAAAGGGAGGTCAGGGCAGACACACCACAGGTGGGGAACTTATCACAGCCGTCTACTGTGATCGAAGATTTCAGAAAGTCCTTGCACTTGGCATCTCCGGCCAGTACATCGTTCACACATTTGGTATAGGTTTTGACCTCACAGCAGATCTCTTTGGTGGCTTCCTTGGGCGCTGATTTTTTCTCCACCTTGAGCGCTTTCAGGTTTTTGCCGCAATCAATAATGTGATTGGAGCACTCGATCGGATCAGTTTGGCCAGCTTGGGCGTTGGCCGGGTGAAGGTTGCTGAGACCAAAGAGGAGGCAAAGGGCCAAAGAAGCAGAGAAGAGGATTGATTTGAAGAGCATTTTTAACGCAATTTAAAAAGTGGGAGTTTTGGGGGTGGTTGGTGTAAGTGTGTCGTGGTAATTTAATTGATGTTTGCTTATCACGTGCTAAAGCATAGGGGAGCAGACACCAGTGAAACAGGTAACAATGAACAGGTAATATGGTACTTTGCTTATTAAAGTGCCAAAACTGAGTAGAGAGAGAGGGAGAAAAGTTATTGGTTGCAAAATTAGGAAGATTATCAAAGATAAAATTGTGTAAAAAAGTGTGTCGCAAAAAAAGTGGCTAGACATTACATTACTTCCACTATTTCGGGTTTGCACCGAAACACAAATGTTTGGAGCATGAAAGGCAGGCAGGCAAGGAGGAAGGCAGTGTCCACCTTGCAGGCTGAAGAGCGAAATGAAGCAGATCGATACTGAGCTTAATGTGAACCTTTTTAACGCATAGTGAAGCTTTTAGCACGGTTTTGTCCAAGTGTACCGGTGCAATCCAATTGCCGCCGCTTATCAGTGCTGACCTCATTCAGTTTCAACCCTAGGACACAGCGATCAAACCTCCAGGACGAGCCATTAAGCGGACCACGAGCAAAGATGTACCCGATAGTGTCACTGGTCACAGAAGGAGATATCGTGTGAAGCTGTGAAAAGCTGACAGGCATGACACATCCATGTGAGGTTGCCAGAAGACGACATGAAGAGAAGCTGGCCAGCGAAAGGAGGCCAGGTGCAAAGGCGTCTTCAGTTCGGCAGTCGCGAGCGAACCTCGATATGAGCTTCAAATTGAACCGTTTGACAAACTTCTTTTTGCTGTCTGCGAAGTACCACATAGTCCCATATCCCAGTAGGCCACACATGAAGTACGATAGGTGTTCGAGCTGAGGCAAAACCAGCACCACCGGGCTCCAAAGTGAGTAGTGGCGGGCCCCAGGAGGCACTACTAAAGTACTCGCACCAGCTGGAATGTGAAACTAATGAAGAAGAGCGCCAAGTCAAGGGAAAGAAGGCGGTAAAGTAAGGCGGATTCTTCCGGCGCGTTGAAGAAGGCTAACGAGTTGAAGATGCGCTGTAATGTCGTTGTATCTGGGCCAGTACAGAAGTGAAGAGAAGTTGACCACTAGAATATCCCTGGCTCCGTAGAAGAGCAATAATTTGGTGAGCAGCGCCAAGATCGGCTGAAGGTAAGTCAAAGGATGCGAGCTGTGAAGGCGAAAAGGAAGAGGCGTTGGCGGATGTGTAGAGAAAGAGAAGTTAAAGGAGATGTTGACGCCTAGAGAAGGTAACTTTAGGACTGCAGCACAATCGGGGTGAAGCTGTGCACATGTGCCGTAGAAGGTGGGAAGAGAAAAAGGAGTTTAGAGTTGAACTCATAGTTTTTTTGAGTTTTTATATTGTAACTTGCCAGTGAGAAGGGGGTATACAGAAGGGAACAGATGTAGTCAATTTCCGAAAACAATTAATTGGTAACAATCACCCAACACACCACCACACCACCACACACTACCACTACTAACAACAGTTAATTCACTTTAATTTTCGATAATCAAAAATCAATAATCATTTGCAATGTTCAAACACATTTTGAACAATTGACATATAAAAAAAATGTTCAAACATGTAAAAAACAACTTTTCAAATATATCAAAAGTGAATAAGACACAGTAATCTTCTTTTAGTTAGTCTGCACTAGAAAGACGACAAAGTTGAGCGTGAAAAGCAGACAAGCCAGTACAAAAGAGGCATCAATGGTGATCAGTCTAAAGAGTCGCAGCTGAAGGCGAGCTCGATACTGCTTGGTCAGCTCAAAGACCTTCACCCTGGTCCAGCCTTCAACTTTGCCCCTTAAATTGGTATTAAACCGATCAAACTCTTGCAGGACCTTCCTATTAAAATACACCAAGGCTGCAATGTACAGCCAGGTGACCGTCGGGTAGACGGCGTACAGCTTCTTGTCCCACCTTCGCTTTTGAAAGTACCCAAAAGTGGTGAAGGTGGAGATGCTTTCGGCGAGGAAGAGGACCAGGTAGGTAGTGAGCGGAAGTGAAACGAGGCTGGAAAGGCGGTCATTGGCCAGTGCCAAAGTTCGAACATTTTGAACTGAACTCTGAAGCGGAAGTTGCTGTCTCAGAACTGCTAACGTTCCATATTGCATAAAAAGCAGTAGATGAAGGTAAAAGTGGGCATTGGCGTTGATGATGAACAGTGCCAGAAATGTTCCAGCCAAGTAGAGGCCGTTATTTAGTGAACTGTTTAAATAACGAAGCAGAATGCTGTGAAAAGCGGAAACGTAAAGGGAAAGGTTGTACAGCAGGTAGAGTGACAGTAAAATTCGCAGCCTTTTCCAATCGTTGTACAGTGGAATGGAGCTGAAGAGGGAACAGTTGAGGGTGGCGACCACTTCCGGTCCGCGCCACAGACTGTAGAGGAAGTTGAGCAGAACCAGCGCCTGGTGGGCGTAGTTGAAGAGGAAACGGGAGAAGAGAGACAACAGCGGCTTGACGGCATCAAAGAGTGCGACAATTGAAGTCGATAAAAAGAGGTCATTTTGGAGGTAGTAAAAAACTAAACAGCAGAGTGATAGGTTGAAAAAGAAGTGAGAATATCTGCAAACTGAAAACTGAAGATTGTGACCAAGGTGACCGTAAAAGTTTACAGTAATTTTCAGGAGTTTTGTGTTAAAAGTAAGCATTTTTTTGCAATGAATTAAAACACTGTTTCTCTGTAGAAAAATAAGTATTTCAAGTATTAATAATTCAATTCAATTTTTTGTTGTATTATACAGAAAAAAAACATTTGGCAAAGCAAACAAACACTTTGGGCAAATTAAATAAAAAAGTGCTTGGTGACATTTGGGAAAAAAATGGCAAACACAATAAAAAAAACAGAAAGAAAACAAAAGTTTATTTAGTCTGCACCAGGAAGACGATAAAGTTGAGCGCCAGAAGAGTGGCGGCAAAGGCAAAGGCCAAATCAACGCTGACCAGATGGAACAGTCGCAGCTGAAAGCACCGCCGGTACTGCTCCTGAAGGTCAAAGACGCTCAGCGATCTGCCTCCAAAAAGGCTCCCCTTTTGAAGTCTGCTGTTTTCTTTCTTCGGTTTTACCAGCTGTTTAACCAGGGAATCAAAGGCGGCCAAGTTTCGCCTGTTCAGCACTACCAGGAGCACAAAGTAGCCCCAGATGATGGCCGGGTAGAGGATGAAGACCAGCTCCCAGGGGTTGCCACTGTAGAACATCGTCAGCATGCAGGCGCAGTTGATTGCATTGAGGAAGGACACCATCACCAGGTAGCTGAAGGGAAAGGCTATTAAGGATAGAAGCCGATCATGAACCAGAGCCAGCGCTCGAAGCTGACCGGTAACTAAATCAACACTATTTCCACCCTTCTGGTTCTGCAAAACTCCTCCTGTATCATTGTTCAAACTTCTAAACACCACCGACGTTCCGTACTCCAAGTAGAGGAGAAGGTGAAAGTAGAAGAAGTTATTCGCGCCTACACTGTACAGAACGAGGTTGGCCGTGGCTGAGTCAAGCGTGGGCGGCCACGCCCACTGCGTGCCCAGCTGCAGGCTGTAGCAGAAGAGGAAGGCGGCCTGATTGACCAGCAAAAAGGTGGCCACTATTTTAACCGTAGCACCCCGGTTTTGGTACAACTGGACCCGGTCAAAGACTGATGAGCCCAACAGGCGGATCACTTCCGGTCCGTAAATCAGAGAGTACACCTGACTGGTGATGATCATCGACAGTTCGCCGAACTGAAGGAAGGCCTTCACCAGAAGTGAGAAGAGCGGCTTCACCGGAAGCAGGTTGGCCACCAGCTGCCGGAACTGGAGGACGTCCTTGTGGACGATGTAGTGAATGACAAGGCCGTTCAGTGTGAGGTTGAGCAGTAGGTGGGCGGTGCCGAGGCGGTTGGGTGGAGCCAGCGGCGTCAGTTGGTTGCCGAGAACTCTGAGGGGTTTTATTTTAAAGTTTTAAAATTAAGTTTTTAATTAAAATTTTTTTCCTTTTGGCTTACCCAAAAAAGTGGACAATACATTTTAGAAGCAGCGATTTAGTTTGTAGCATTTCTAACTTTTGACAGATAAAAATGTTTTTGTATAAAAACCTTTACACCTTGTTTGTTCTTGTTGTTGCTAGGCTATGACGGTATAAATTATAATAATTAACCAACAAAACGTTGGCAATTTATTATGCAATTGTTTTGGGTATTAATTAATCAAAATGTTAAACACAATGTTTTTTGTTTGCTGAAAAAAAAAGTTATTTAGTTTGCACTAGAAAGACGACAAAGTTGAGCGCCAACAGAAGGGCGCCAAGTAAAAAGTTGAAATTAACATTGACAAGACTAAATATCCTCAGCTGAAAGCACCTTCGGTACTGGGAGTTTAAATAAAAACTACCAACAGAAAACCTATTTAAACTGATTTCTTGACCACTAACAGCCTCTGCGGCAAACTTCTCTTGAAAGATGTTATTCCACATCAGCGTTCTTCTTCTCTTTGAGCCTCGATTATGCTTCTGACAGCTAATCAGCTGCTTGGTCAGTCGATCAAAGGACTTTAAATTATTTTCACTTAAACCTATCAGCACGGCAATGTACCCCCAAGTGGCCCCCGGGTAGATGAGCATCACAAGGTCCCAGAAGCTGCTGTAGAAGAGGCCTAGGAGGCCCCAGACGACGACAAACTGAATGAAGCAGAAGAAGAGCTTGTAGGCGAGGGGAAAGGAGGTGAGGTGCAGGAGGCGATCGTGAAGCAGCGCCAGCTGGCGAAGTTGAGTGGTAATAAAAATTAAATTAATGCTTTTGCTTTGATTCTGTGTAGAAACTCTCAGCGGCAAATTAACTTCCAAACCTCTCAGCAGCACCCGAATGCCGTACTGAGCATAGAGCAGCAGATGCAGGTAGAAGTAGGTGTTGCTGGCGATGACGTAAATGACCAAACAGGCAGTCAGTGAGGTGAGCGTCGGCGGCCACGCCCACCAAACGCTGAACTGGTACCTGAAGATGGTGGCCACCGTGAGGGTGTTGGCCACTGCAAAGGCGGCGGCAATCAGCACCACAGAAACCTTTTGATGATAAAGATCAACTGATGTAAAAAGCGGCGATCCTAGAACTTCGATGATCGTCGAGCCGAAGAGGAGGGTGTGCAGCTGCGTGCTGACCACCATGGAGAGCATGCCGTACTGCATGAAGAAGCGGACCAGGACGGCGAAGAGCGGCTTCGAGAGGTCGATTGTCTTGACCATCTGCCGAAAGAAGAGAACATCTACCACAATTAGGTAGTGAAGAGCTAGGGTGATGACGAAGATGTTGAGCAGAAGGTGGACAACTCCCAGGCGGTTCACGACTGGAAATACGGGCACCAGCTGGTTGCCGATGATTCTGTCATTGTACAATACAAAAAACATACAAAATTAATTGTTGTTTTAGTAAAACTTTTGTTTAGATTAAAAAAAACGTTACCCAAAAGAGTGGACGATGCATCGCAGCAAAGAGGTTTGTTGTTATTAGCTTCTAATGTCATTGGAGAGTTTCAGCAAAATAACTAACAAAAGAAACTTGAATATGTGAAAGTTGCTTGGATAACTTTTACTTTTTACCTACACAAGTGTATCTCTATTCAGCAACAGCAATCTTCTTCGTCACACTTCAGCTGATTGGTAGTAGCTAAGAAGCTAAGAAGCTAGAAGTACCTAGTTTATTCAACCTTCCACTACAAGCATTCCTTTCATCAAAACTAATTACCAAAATTAATTACCGCTTTTCTGTTAGGCAAACTTTAATCGATTTTTCCTCTATTTTCATTAATTACAACAGCAAAAAGGTAACACTCCTAAGCTTCTTCAGAACTACCTTGCACCTTCACCTTTGCCCTTCGTTTGTAGTGGAGAATGGCAAACGGCTCCATCAGCCAGAGAAAGGCGGCAATAAAGGCGAGCGTGCCCACAAAGCGAAACAGCCCCAAATAGGAGCCAATCACATCGCGGAAAAGGCCAATAAAATAGGGTCGAATGAGGCTGGTCACGCCCACAAAAAAGGCGGAAAGTCCCAGGGCACAGGAAGATGATCTAGACCGACGTACTCCATCGTCAGCAGATTAAAGAGGACGATAATCGTCCCACAGGTGAAGCCCAGGAAAAGGGACAGCGTCAGGTGCATTCGGTAGCTGCTGATCATCGAGGTGAGCTGAATGAAGAAGCCAATGCAGAGGATGCAAATGGAGACGATGTGATTCTTCTGAATCATCCCCCGGTCGGCCACCCAACCGGAAATGACCCGCCCGATAAGGTCTGCCACGGCGAAGCCGACCAGGATCGAAACTGACTGTCCTCGACTGAGCTTCAGGTCGATGGCAAAGTCGAAGATGATCATCTGGTAGGTCATCCACGCCCACTGGAAGCTGACGTGGGTGATCAGCAGGATGAGGTACATTGGATTTGAAAGAATTGAAACAATAGCCGCCATGAAGTAGCTGTTCTTCGCCACAATGTCCGTCTGGCAGTACTTGTTCTTGGTGACGGGAGTTTTTGCCGTAGCGGCGGTGGTGGCGGTGGAAATAGCCGAAAAGGTGGGACTTAGCTCTGGTCTGAATAGCGGAAAAGTAGACGGAACATTTGCAGAAGCATTAGCCTCTGATCCGGAAACAACAATAGAAGGTGATATTGAAGTTGGGGGTGAGAGAAGATGGTGAGGCTTCCAAAAGGAATCGGAGACGGGACGGGGCCCAAGGGAAAGGGTGACAAGGAAGGAGGTTGAAGTGGTGACCGAGATTTGGCCGTCAACACTGACTCCATCACCAGCAGCTCCGTTTCCTGGTAAGCGTAGCTCATCGTCTTGGAGTGCTTCTGATAGGTTTTGACGCTCTCAAAGCGGGTCTCCCCCCTTTTGTTGACAACACTTGAATTGGCGTCGGAAGTTGAGAATGAAAAACCAGCACTTCCTCCTCCAATTTCCAGCTCAGCTGTCTGCTGCGTACTTCCGCTTGCAGTAGTAGTACTACTTTGCTTCTCAATAAACAGATCTATAGAAGTTTTCTCAAGAAAAGCCACTATCTCGCCGCTTTCCTCGCTAGCTTAAAGTGAATACTTCGAATGAGCGTTGGAGAGCGACTTGAAGGAAAAGTCCCGCTGTTTCGATACTTCAGAATTGCCGGAAACTCCCGCCCGTCGTCGAGGACTTCCGCTGCTGTCCACGGGAATGGGCGGCCTGAGGAGCATCGCACAGGGCAGCCCGTTGAGGAGGATGCCGCCGATGATGAGGAAAGATCCTCTCAGGCCATATTCAGCAATCACAGCCTCAATGAGGGCGGGAAATACAAACGACCCCACCGTTCCACCGGCGTAGGAGATTGCTAAACAAAAGGTTAAAAAAACTTATCAAAATCTTATCAACAAAAGCTTATCAACACAAACAACAACACAACAACAACAAATCACCACTCACCCGTAGCCGTGGCCGTGTACCGCTTAAAGTACTGCGCAATGATCACCGGCGTCTGCATGTACGACAGCCATGCCGAAGCCGTGAACCACGCCCACCAACAGTACAATATGACTAATGTCAGTGGCGAGGAAAGCAGGCGGCGAAACCGGCGGAGGCAAAGATGACGCCCACCACGACGATAGTCCTCAGGTGGAAGTAGCTGATGAGGAAGCCGGTAATCGGTCCGCTGAGGTAGGTGCAGCTGGTGCAGAGGGCAAAGGGCCAGGCAGCGGTCTGCCGGCTGATGTCGAACTCCGAGCGGAGGTAGAAGAAGAAGACGCCAAAGGAGCGAATCAGGCCAAAGGTGAGGCCGTTGATGGCGCCGATGGAGACGGTGATGACCCACGCCCAGCCGGTGTCCGGGGTCCGGTGGCGGGCGATGTACATCGCAGTGATAAGGTGGTTGATAAAAAAAAAAAAAGTTTGACGATAAAGATCAAAAAAGTTTAAAAGTGAAATAAGTTGCTGTTGATTTTGATCAAACAAGCTAAAAACCTAGGCTAAAAAAATCACCTATTCATTTCAGGGTATCCGCAGAAAAAAAAACGTTTATTTCAATCTTTGCCATCTAAAGTGGCATTGATGAGTTGGCAGGAAAAAAAAACAGGCAAAGTGGCAGACAGACTAACACTGAAAAAAAAAAGTTGAGTGTCAAGTACAAAAAGGGGGTCACAGACAGGCTTGGAGAACGCCGTTTGCACCAGTTACAGCCACTAACTTATAATATCAATTAGCAAGATGAGTCTGCTGATTTGTTTTGCTGTTTGAATATTTCTAAAAATAACCTCTCTCTCTCTCTCTCTCTGTCATTTCTTGCCCTCTGAGGCTGAGAAGTCCTCAACCAACTTCTCCATCGCCTGCACCGCAGCCAGCTTGCTGTTGCTGGCGGCCATTCGGGCGGCCATCCTCCGGTACTTGCCTTCATCTCCTCATCAGCCAGCATCTTATCAACGGCCGCCAGCAGCTGCTCATCGGTAAAGTCGTACGGCTCCAGGCGGACGCCGTAGCCCTTCTCACTGACTCGTTGGGCGTTGTCGAATCTAGTAGGACTAATAATTAAATCAGTTATCAACACGCTTATCAAAAACGTCCTCCAAACTCTCTCCAAACTCATGATCATAGAAGAGCGGCATGATAATGCAGGGAAACGCCGCTGGCCATCGCCCCAGCATCGAGTTGTTGCCGCCGTGAATGATGGCCAGTCAACCAGCGGCAGAATGTTCGTCTGCGGAAGTGGGCATCGCCCACATGTTATCAGCCAGTGTAGCGGTCACGCCAGCAGCCTTTCGAGACGATGTAAAAGTGGGGCGTGGCAAGCCAGTATACCAACTAGCCGCTTCATCAGGTAGTGTCAATGCTGCCCATGCTGCCCATGTGAGGAAGATCAACTTGCATCCTCGGTGTAATTTCCGCCTGAACTCCACTGGAAGTTCAAACGGAGCTGGATCTTTGCGGAAGTAGCGTCCACGCGGAGGCAGTGCTTGGAATGGTGATCAAGTCGTGGTAGTCGAGCTCCTCGGGAACTGATAGGTGTTCAGGTGGGGGATTTAGGGACAAATCGCTGACCCTCGGTGAAGGGGTTAGCCAAAGGTGGTGGCCAACTTTCGCTGATACTGGACCAACTTTCCGTCGTGGATCTCCTTTTGGATGGTTCGAAATTCAGCCCACAAAGAGCGGTCAGCGGTTGGGTATCCTGAAAGATTAAAAAAAATGTTAAAACTTTGATAAGTTTTTGATAAAATTAAACTCCTACCTGAGGTAAAGGGCGGCAGCTGGTCACTGTCGAAGAACCCAATTGGATTGCTGCAGTAGAGGTACATCCACGGGGCGTGGGGATAGTGCAACAAACACGGCGAGACAATGTCGCAGTCGATGATGATCAGATCAGGTTTTTCAGCTTCCAAAAGGGCCTTAATCTGCGGCTCAAACTCCGCCGCGTGAAGGTACAGCTCCTCGAAGAAGTCCACATTGACCAGCCGCTTCATCTTCTCAAAGGAGGATATGTTTTCGCAAAGTCCCACCTTGATGATCGAATCGCAGATCTGCTCAATTGGGTCGAGGGGCGTGGAGGCCGCTTTCCGCGCCACCCGATCCGGGTCCTCTCGGAGAAGGTGTTCCACAAAGGCGAAACGGGAGAACTTTCCCTTCAGCTGCTCGTTGATCAGAAAGTGCACCTGGTGGCCGCGAGAGTGAAGCGCCTGGCCCATTCCAATGCAGGAGTTCTGCGGGACGACGAGGTCCATGACGCGGATGAAGACTTTCATTTTGGCAAAGTAAAAATTCAAAAAGTGTTCGAAATAAACCAAAAAAAATGTTTGATGAGAGCAGAGCCTTCAAGTACTGTCAATCTCTCTTTATACGTGATGATGAGCCACCGCAAAACGTCTTGATATTATACAAATGTTTCTTTGCCTCTTTTGCACTCTTGATCGGCGGGCTGTTTGTAAGTTTATCAGCAACTTTGCTGATGATAAGATAGCAATACTGTAATACTGAGGGCACTGCTTTTTTGCTGTAATATTGTACAAACTCTAGCAACAAATCTCATTTATCCTGAGCTGAAAGTTTGCTTAGGGTAGTAATGTACTGTCTGTTTGCGGTAGAAAAAACTGTAATTTGAAATTCAAACCAGGACAGTTTGAGTTTGAGTTTGAGTCGGCTAATTTTAGAGCATTTTGATTACAGTTTTCGCTAAATATTTGTCACTCTGAAGCGAAAAACTGTAATGTTGAACTTTGGATTTGTGCAAGCAAATGTATGTTTGATGTGTGTGTGAGTGTGTTGTAAAAACAACAAGACTGAACTTCAAAAGTTGAGACTGCACAATAAAGTTATAGAGCAGAGAGTTGAAGATTGCAAACTTACCCAAAAAGGTTGTGGTGGCAAAGAAACGTCAGCAGTGGCCCATCAAAGTAGGTGTCCAAAGAAGAGGATCCTGGGGGAGGTGGTGACCAGAAGAAGTTTTGGAAAGAAGAAGAAAAAAAGTTGGAAAACAAGTTCAGTTCAGCAGTGAGCAAAACAAAACAAATAAAAAAAATCGGGCAATGTTTACGGAAAGCTTTCCGGGAAAACTTTTCCCGCCTAAATTTAGGTTAGGTTGCATTTAGGTTAGGAAATCCCGGTTCCGCTTTTCGGGTACTTCCCTTTACCGATTTGGCTAATTTTGGTCTTAAAAGAAGCGCACTGTCGCAAGCTTTCCAACGGTGCAAAGAAAACCGGAAATTCGGTCGGGAAGGGGTCGAACGGCCCAAATGTCTGATTAAGGGGTTCTGGAGAAAACGCCAGTGCGGAGATGCCACCGGGGCAGGTGACAGTCCTAGGAGAGTGACTGTTCTGATGGGCAAGTTCCAATTTGCACTTTTCGACCCCAACTCATTCTAATTACCTTAAATACACCCTAAACACACTTGGTAAAGTATTTCAAAAAAACTTGGTCATTTTGAGACCCTTTTGGTTTTTTCCTTATCTAAAAAACCGTCATTTGCCTAATACTAAACCCATTAAACTTTTTGCTTGTTAACCACATTCCCCATCATTTGCTGTTGCCCAGACAGACAGTTATCTCTCTTTTCGTTCTTACTACTCACTACCAAAGTTCCACATTTCTCACTAGTAACAGTGATACGCAGCAACAGCAGCAGCAAAAGTATGCACAAGCAGACCAAAAGTGCAATTTGGCCTCGTGAAGACACTTTTATACTTGCACAAACTAAAAGTACACAAAATCAATCAACGACCTCCTCCATGTCCCTACCTCCATCACCACCGTTCACCCATCACCTTGCTCCATAACCCCACCCACAACTCCCACAACTGATAAAACCATGTCCTTCACCCCGCCATCACTCCTTACCTGATCTCGTCCTGGTGAAGGTTTCAGTAAAACTCCCCTCCTCGATCTCCTCCGCCTGAACTCCGTCTGCCGGCGCTTGCTGAACTCCAATCAGCAGCTATCCTAAAAAACCTCCCTCGCATCCGACCTCAAAAATGGCACCTTCTACCCGATTCGCTGGACTTTTACCGCATCTCCGAGCACTCGACCTTTGACCTGGTGGTGGAGTACGAGTCACCACCCCCTGGAAATCCCACAAAGCTCGATCTAAAAAGGCCGATCCAGAGGGCTGAACTCCACAAAGCCAAAGAGCATCATCTTCAACGCTCGAACCTGTAACGCTCTCATTGAACGGTGCCAAACATTCCGCCGCCTGACCCTAGCCAACTACTCCAAATCGCTGTCATTGACGCCCACACCGTGGAGTGCTAAAAGCCTGGGCCCGAGGTTGACCCACCTAACACATTCACGGGTTCAACAACGGGAGGAATAGAACCGTACATTAACTGCTGCCAATTGATACCCTCCCGGGAGCCTGCCCCGGGGAAAGTTGACCTTCAAAGCAGCCCCCGAGTTCTACTCAATCCCACCAAACCTGGGGAAAGGGAAGGGACGGGGAAGTGGACCCTAGAACAAACCTTTCCAAGTCCTCGAAAATGAAAGATGCCAAATAGGCTCCATTTTCCTACAAAGAGCTGCCCCTTTCTATTTTGGGCAAACTCCCCAAACTCCACCGCCAACTCCTGTGGTTCAAAAGCTGACGCGACTTTCGATTAAGCTAACAGCCTCGAGCAGCTGGATGCCATTGGGGCCCCTCCGCTACCTGAAGTCCTTCTGGATACTTTCAGCTGATTCAACATCGCAAAAAAAGTTTAGAAGCAATTTTATCTCGTCTGAGCGGGCTTCATTTTCCTGACCCCTTTATTGGCTTATAAAATCGTTTAACTCTCGGGCGTTTGTTGCCGCCCAAAAGAAAATTTTAGAAAATAAATTTTCGAATTACTTTCCATTGGTTTCGGGAAAGGGGGTGAGTTCCTTTCCACAAAAACGCCACTCTTAGAGATTGGAAGCGTTTCCAAATTGGGCCCTTTTTTCGGTATTTCCTTACGGTGAAAAAGGGGGTGTGTTTTGGGATGATCGTGCAGGGTGGAATTTTTGGCGGGGTTTGGCTCCCGGGAAGGTCGGGAAGGGTTAACCTTTTTTGGGATTTTCCTTTAATACGGGATTACCCCCCTTCGGGGGGTTTGGGGATGAAAACTAAAAAGGATGTTGAAAAAAAAGCAATGAAACCCTTTAATTTGGGTTAAGGGGAAAGGGAAGGTGGTTTGCCCTTGAAAGAAAAAATTTTCTGAACTTTTTACGGCTTTTACTAAAAAAAAAATTAAAAAAAAAAATTTAAAAAGTTTTTTTAAATGTAAGGGAAAAAAGGATTTTGAAATTAGTTCTCGTGAAAAAACAAAAAAAAAAAAAAATTGGGAATTTTCGGAAACTTTCCGGAAATTTTTCCCCTAAATTTGGGTTTGGTTTGCTTTTGGGTTGGGGAAAATCCGGTTCCGCTTTTGGGGGTATTCCCTTTACCGTTTTGGTTTTTTGGTTTTAAAAGAACGCACGTCGAATTTTTCCAAGGGTGAAAAAAACCCGGAAATTTGGTCGGGGGGGTCAACCCCCAATTGTTTTTAAGGGGTTCGGGAAAAACCCGTAGGGATCCCCGGGGGGGGGACACCCGGAGAGGATTGTTCTGAGGGGAAGTTCCTTTGATTTTCCGCCCCCAATCTTTAAATTACCTTAAAACCCAAAAAAACCCCCTTTTAAAATTTTTTAAAAAAAAATTGGTCTTTTGAGACCCCTTTTTGGGGTTTTTTTTTATCAAAACGTCTTTTCCCTAATACAAACCCTTTTAATTTTTTGCTTTTAAAAATTTTCTTTTCTGCTTCGTCCCAAGGGAAGTTATTTTCTTTTTGCCTTGTTTCTTTTTTAAACCAAAAAATTGCCTTTATTCACAGAAAACGGGTTAAAACAAACGGGGCCCAAAAAGATGCAAAAATCAAACAAAAAGGGTGAAATTTTGCCTGAAAAAAAAAACCCCTTTTTCCGGGAAACTTTTTTTGAGGTGTTTTGGATGAAAAAAAAAAAGGTTTTTTGCTTGTTGCTTTTACCAAAAAATTCACCCTTCCGCCGGAACCCCCGACAAAAAAATTTAAAAGGATCAGAGCAAAACACTTAAACTTCTGCCCAAACCCAAATTAAAAGAAAAACAAAAAGGAAAAAAAAAAGGGACAGAAAATCGGGGTGTATCAACCCTGTTTTCATTTTCCCCTTTTTCTTTATCCCCCTTTTCATCTCGCCGCTCACCTGGGGTAAAAAGCGCAGCACCCCGGCGGCGCTGGGGAAAAAAAACAACCCCGGCTACTCTTGCCCGTGCACAGGGGGGCCCCGCAGGCAGCAGCCCGATTTGTACAGCCAAAGCAGAAAGAAAACCCGCAAAACCCAAAACGCCAACAGCACAAAACAAAACAAACCCGGATTCAGCCCAACTTTAAAAACCCTCCCCCAAAGGAAGTCCTTATTTTTAACCCCCTTTTTTCTTTTCTGTGTTCCCCACCCAAAGTTTCCTTGTCCTTTCCACTTCTCCCGCCCCGGGGCCCCTTCCCCCCCCCCCCCCCGGGCCCCCCCTTCCTCCCCGCCAAAATTTTCTGCTCACCTTAAAAAGGGTCTCCCGGGGCCCCGCTGGGCCTCCTCTTTCCGGGCCTCCCCCCGGAAGCAAACCCCTCCCTGCCCGCTTGGCAAAAAACTCCTCGAAAACTACGAAACCCCCCTTTCCGGATCCCTTCTTTTCGGCTCGAGGGGGCCCCCTTCGCCTGCTGCTAAATTCGCTCGCCGGTTTCCTCGCCTAAACCAAGGGCCCCCTTTCCCTTTTCCAAAAATTTCCGCCCCTACGTCCCCCACAAAACTCCCGAGGCGAACAAAAACCCCCCTTTTCACCCAAGGGCCGGCCCAGCCTCCCGGGAACTTCGCTTCGTCGGCCTTCGCCGGCACGTCAACGGAACCTTCCCGGGGAAGTCAATCCCCTCGTGAGCACCTTTTTATTTACTGAACATACCTAAAAAACTGACGTTTCCCAAAACCCGCTTCGATAAAATGCCGCTTTGGCGGGCCAACCGCGTTAGGGCAATCTCTTCGCGGGTTCCCAACGGTTTTCCCGGGGGAAATTTTCGATAAACGCCCTTTTAGCAATGGGTTTTTCTTCGCGACGATAAGGTTTTTAAAATTGCCCCCGGGGTTTGGGCAGCCAAGGTCGTCCCCCGTTTAGCCCGGCTTTGTCTCCCCCTTAAGTTTCCCCTCCATTAATTTCCCTCGCGGCAGTCCCCGACCGACCTTCTACGACAATGAGTCGCTTAAAGTTCCTCCGGCCTGGCTCGGGTCATGCTATCCTTTCGTGTTCGGGTCCCCGCTGCAAACTACTTCTGAAGATCTGCCAGGGCAATGTGGGGACGCCGGCTGCCCTCGGGTTTTGGGAGGTGGAGCTCCAGTTTTCCCCTGGAGCCGCATAAAATTTGAGCTTTTTGGGCCCAAATCTTTTTCCACGCCCACCAGGGGGCCATCAAAAGGGGACTTTCTCTTTGCCGACTTTGGGCCCCTGCTCTGCAAGGGCGGGAAATTGTCGGGTGCGTTTAAATTTTCTGACGTTTAAAACTGGTAGGGGGGCCCAGGCTAAGGTGTCGGGTTTGGGTTTAAATGGGTTTGCTGTTTTAGAAAAAAATGAAAAAATTTTCAAAAATTTAAAACCCTAAAAAAAAACACTTTTGTACCTTTTTTTTGTTTATTTTTAAACTGTGAAACCCAAAACTCTACTTTTTTTTAAACTTTAATTTTTAAAGTTTTTGGGGATTAGGGAAACCAAAACAAAAAAAACTCACACCCCCCGTCTTTTCTTTTCAGGAAACCCAAAAAAAAAAAATCTTTTTTTGAAAAAAAAAAAGATTTAAAAAAAAAAAAAAAAGAAAAAAAGGGAAGGGAAAAAAATTTTTTAAAAAACCCAAAAAAAAGGAATGCAAAAAAGGGCAAAGGGGGTTTTTAATCTTTTCCTTCTTCTCTGTTATTCTAGTGCGCATTGCGCGGCCTTTGGCCTGGCCGGGGGGGAAGCCATGGCCTGGAGGGGGGCCTGCATGGTGTTTTCCGCTCCGCCCCCGAGCGGCTGTCCATATGCGGCTGGTTAGGTCTGGGAGGCGTAGTCTGCGTAGGGGGCGGGGCAGACAGGTGCATTTGGTGACTTGCCGGGCGGGCGTAGTCGCTCTGGTAGCTGTTGCTGTGCGTGGGTCGTAGCACGGCTTGGCCCCCTTTGGCCCCATGCTGTCGGGGGCATAGCCCGGGTGCGGGGGGCTGCCTTTTGGCCCGGGGTTTCCGAGGCTGTTTTTTAAAAAGGTTAAAATTTTAGTTGACAAAAAAAATTTATCTTTTTAGGTTGACGTACCGACGGCGAGGGGAAAAAGGGGGATCAGGGCAACTTATTTTTAAAGGGGGAAAATTTTTTTTATTTTGTTTTTTTATTTTTAATTGTCTGAAGGGGATGGGGGTTTTTTTTGGGGGAAAAAGGTTGCTTTTATACCTGAAGGGTTTTTTTATTTTAATGAATGAAAAAAATGAAAAAAGGTTTTGCAACTTTTTCCTTTTTACCTTTCCAAAAAATGTTAGGTTGCAAAAAGTTGAACGTGCTCGTTTTAGGTAAATCTCATCAAAATTTTTAAAAATTACATTTGCCCGAAACCCTACCCTGTTTTACACAGGGAAACCGGCGCTCCCCGTGGTTCGGGTTTTGTTTTTAGTTTAGCTAAATAAAAAAAAAAAATTTTCTATGATACCATTTTTTGGTTTATAAAGATTTTTTTTTTGACATTTACTTTGTTTTCTCGTTAAAAAGGTTTAAAAAACACTTTTTATGGGAAAAAACCTGTTCGTTGCTGAGTAGCCATTGGCCAAACGCTATATCCCCGCGAAATCCCGCAAAGAGGCCCTTTTCCCCTTTTGCTTTCCCCCCCTGGGAGGCTTTAGGGCCCCCTCCTAGCCCCCATAGGGGGAAAGGTTTCCCGAAGGGGGGATCTCCCCGCGGGTCTCTGTCGCCGGGTCTCATTTAAACCCCTTGTTAAACTGAAACTGCTTTCACTTTCTCCTTGCATTGGCTTTTGCAGTTAAACAGGCCAAAGAAAAGGTGGAGGCCGAGGAGGTGAAGAGGACGAGGAGAAAGGCGATTCGGTAGAGGCGGGAGAAGTTCATGATTAGCAATAAAAAAATAGTAAGAGATGAATTTTGTGAAACTTTTAAAGATGAGGACATTCAAAAGTTGTTATGTCATTAGACGCAAAGTACTGCGACTTTTTTCGGTGAATTTTAGTTGTACAACTTTGCTACTTTTATTTTAGTTAAATTAACGATTGAGTCCTATCAATCAAGCAGCAAAACAACAACTGCGGCAAAAAAACAGCAAAGGTTCTTTCACCGACAAATTTCCGTGACCGGAATTCCGTAGCGGGAAACGCGAATTTTGTCTGAGGATAAGATAGTGTACATAAAAAAAGTGCAGTCATTAACTGTACAGTTTGCATAAAACTGCATAGTTTTTTATTAGGTCAGTTGAAAAACAGTTATTCTAACTAGGCACCAACATTTTTTTTACAGTTTCTAACTTGATAAAAAAAAGTTTCACCATAAAAGCTTTTATTATTTTACAAAAATACGAAAAGTACAGTAGTATAAACATGTTTTTTATTATACTTCTTTTTATAGCTGAATTTAGCATGCTTCATTACTCTGTCATTACCGGTTAACAGTTGCCATTATTATGCCATTTTACTGTTCCCCAGCACTCCTTCCCTTTGTCAGGTTCTTGTAGGTAATTATGAGGACTGGCGTAGAACATTAGGTACTGAAGTAGTAGTAAAGATAAAGTCGGAAATGAGAGAAAGAGGAAAAAGAGCAAACAAAAAACCGAGTAGTTAGAAAATTAAACTAGAAAAGCGAACATTTTCTCTACCTAAGTACAAAAACTTGAATTGTACCACAAAAAAATAAATTCACACAGTAGATTCTCTTACCTTTGCAAAGGCGATAAAGGTGATCAGGGCGAACTTTCCGTAGGAGATGCCGTAGCAGTTTCGCGTGTGAAACTTTTCAATGTAGCTGGCCAGCTTCAGCCGTAGGCTGATGGAGGTCATTCGCGTGGCGTAGAGGACAGTGAGGTGAATCAGCCGCCGGCTGTTGGAGTGAATCTTCTTCGTGTAGATGGCGCACATCAGGTGAATGCCGAAGATGTAGATGAACTGGGAGACGGCCATGAAGCCGAGGAAATTCGATCTCCAGTTGGACCTTTCCCGGGGGGAGACTGATAGGTTAAGGCATTGAGGGGCATCGTTATCAGCAGTAGGCGAAGAAGGCCATGCCGTAGATCCGGTTCTGGTGGACGATAATTTTCAGGTCTCTGTGTGCGAGCGGAAGTACTTCTAGCAGGCCGCGGCCGTCGGTTTCAGCTTTAGGTTTCGATGCTGTAGAAAGCTGGTCAGCTGAGTTAGTTGACGAAGATGAGCCGAGTTGAGGTGATGGACAGCGTCGCAGTCAGAATGCAGCAGTGGGCAAAGTTGAGCATCGCCACGAAGAAGAAGACGGTGTTGAAGAGCGTGAAGAGGACCTTGGGCGGGCCCCAGACGGCCCAGTCACTAAAGTAGTCTGATGTTTGTAGATCTGAGCGAGCTGGTGGCCTTTGAGGTCACGCCGAAGCAGTCTTAAATAAAAAAACATAAAAAAGGAATTAATTAGAAGGTTCAGAAAACCTCTAGAAAAAAAATAGAGTTAATTTACCCAAAACAAAGACGAAAATCTGAAAGGCATTGAGAAAGGCTAGTCCCGTCTGCTGTACTATCCGATAAATGGGCTTCCCGTTCATCATCTTGCAGTCGAAAAAGTCCAGCTGCTGGCGGATCATCACTCTATGTAACAACCTTCCGGTGACGCCCCAGTTTTGGAAGTAGAAGCACTCGTAGAGGTAGACATCATCATGCTGATGGTGAAGGCCATCGCATTAGTGGACGGCTTCAGGTGCATCACATTGATGTGTCGTACCAGTAGATCAACTCCATCCGGTCCTCAATCGGTCGCAGGTAGAAGAAGAGGAATCGAACTCCGACGAGAAATTCAATCGCCTGAGCTAGGCGCATTTGAGCGTACTTGTTTTTGGGAAATTTTGCCCCCTGGTTTTCCGTTTTTCCGGTAGGCGTGGGCAATCTGCCGACAGGTGTCAAAATAGTCGGCAAAGTAGCGCAGGTTTTTGACTGGGACCACCTCGCTGACCACGGCGTGAAGTGCCCTTCTGCATTTCCGCCACTCTTTCCCGCTTTGGGCTGTACTCGAAGGATGATAAGGGAGGAGAAGTGGGATGAAGTTGCCCTTTTGGTGGTGGTGAGGATGGTGCTGGAACATGATGATGATTTGTTTTTGTTGAGGTATTATTTTAGAGGTATTTGAAGAAGAAAAATTAGGAAAATTTTTGTAAGATTTTAGCGGTTTGGTACGAATGGGAAAAAAAATTAAATGCGTAGGTTCTTGCTCTTGACACTGAAAAAAACAACAACTGTGCACTTTGCAAGTTATGTCAAAAAGTCAAGTTGCGCTGTACTACTAATAACTTGGCTGAATATTCAAAAATGCTGTCATTTCATTTATTATTATTGTGGGTTTTTCTCTTGTAAGAGTAAAGTGGAAATTAGAATTGCCCATTACTGTAGTTGTTGTTGTTCACTTGCAGTTATTATTATTCTTTGTTTTGCGAATTGCTCCTGCACTTTTTGACTGCTCAAATAAACATAAGAAGAGGAAGAAAACTAAAAACATACTTCTGCAGATATTTTCTTCACTTTTTCTGTCAGTTTAAAAACATTATATAAAGTAAGTGGAAACTGTCAAGTTGAAAAGCAGAGTTGAAGAGCAGCAGCAGAAAAACACATTTAAATTTTTAACTACTTTCTTCTCTACTCTTTTTAAGTTTTGCAATTAAAAATTACACTTTTTTTCTAACTGAAGCCCAAATTTCACTGTTAATTAGTCGTAACCGCTACTATCAAAGTTTAAGGGAAAAAAAAGTTGTGGGGGGAGGGATAAAAAAAGAGCATTTTTGATCAATATCAATTTACCTTTTATTTTTAGTCAGTCAGTGGGCAAATGTTTTTTAATTTTTTTACTTTTGACAAATTAGGTGCGTTGAAAAGAAGTTGTCCTCCTCCTTGCTCTTTTTCTTTGTGCAAAACGTTAATTAGCCCTCTTCTAAAGAAAGAAATACTTTTTGCTAATTATTTCTGTTCACAAACAAAAACTGTAAAGTTCATTATGTGTTATTATTGACAAAAAGCCTGAGCCAATTGGCAGTTGTCATTCAGAGACTGCTTTCATTCTGGAAAGGAATCAACGTAAAGGTAGCCAATTTTAAAAAAAAGAATATTTGAATTTAAAAATTTGGCAAACGCGAGGAAAAAGGGAAAAAACAAAATTTTTAAATGCAGTCAAAAAAATAGTAATGGTTCTTCGAAACCAAAAATTTTTTTTTTTTCTGAGTTTAGGCATGCTGTTCCGGTCCCGTTTGTGGGGGGAAAAGGAAAAAGAGAAAAAAACAAAAATAGAAAAATTCAAAAACGTCAAAATTAACAAGTAACTTAAAAAGTTTGAAAAAAAATGAAGACTGGTACGAAAAATTGAAAGAAGAGAACGAAAAAGAATTCCCATGAAAAGTGCCCACCAGTTTTTTGGTGAAAAAAGAAAATAGAGAAAAGTAAACGTTTCCCGTTGAATAAAAAAAATGAATACTTTTTTTTTGGGTGTTTGTACAAAAAAGAGGTAGTTTTTTTGTGTTTGCACTAAGTAAACAAAGGGGGTAAACAAATTTTTTTTTAATTTGTTTGTTTCAGTGTTTATTTTTCCGAGATAAAAAAGGGGCAAGTTTAATTTTTTTAAAGTTTTTTTGTGTAAAAAAAACTGAAGAAAAAAAGTTTGAATTAAAAACTCGGAATCTTTGATTTGATTTTATAGCCCCTTTTATACCAAAATTTTTATTTCCCTTCTTTCCCCCTCCGGGAATTTCCCCTCCTCTCCGTCCTATAACCTTCACGGATAAAGGGGGTAATGGCGGTACGGCCCCGGGCCCTTATCTCGTACTCCCGCCGTACTCGCGGCGAGACCTGGCCCATGAACCGGCCAGCAGGGGGGACCTCCTTTGCAGCTGAAAAACTTTCTCCTCGGCGTTCCCCGGGCCCAGGGCCATCTGGCGGACAAAGTATCGGCCCTTTTGGGGGTGGGGGGCCTTTAGGGGAAGAGGAGGGGGTGTCATGCCAGTTTTTCCACTTCCCCTGCAGCCCAAAAGGCGGGGGCGGAGAAAGTGAATATTTTTGGCGGAACCATCGGTGAGGGCCATTTAGGGAAGGCGAGATGAGCCGGCTTTGTAGGAGAGGTATTCTAGAACAGTAAAAAAATTTATTTAAATTTTTTTTTAAAACAATTAACAACAATTTACTAGAGCTGGAGGACTATTTCGAGAATGAGCAGCGCTATGCCGATGACCCAGGACATGACGATGATGGCGATGATGATTTGGCTACTAGGAGCAGGATGATGATGGTGTCAAAGAGCGTTCCGGCGAAGGTGGCGATCGCTGCCACGCCCAGTGGAATGGAGGATTGTCGATCTTTAAAGGGTAGAAGAATTTCCCTGGTATAGTGAATCCACTTCAATTTTAGCGCCATTAGGGGGGTTTGAGGTAGTTTGGAAGATGATAATTGATGATTTTTAGAAGCTGTTGTATTGATTGTAGAGTCGAGGGGGAATGTGCTTAAAATTTTAAAGGGGCATTTTTGCTGCCGATGAGGCGATGCTGAAGATGTGATGATGATGATGATGTGATGATGGGGAATATATTTGCTACTGTCATCACTACCTTCATCCCCTCCTCAACTTGAGCCCTGGTGCTCCAAAGGTATTCAAATCGTCTCCAGGGAAAAGTAGTCGCGAAAGAGAAGGAGCTGCAGCAGTTAAGGGCAGCAGCATCTTTTTTAGTTAGCGAGTTTTTGTTAATTATTAACCAACAGAAATCTTTTCCCAGCAGCAGCAGCAGAGCACAGCTACTGTCTTTAGCCGGAAAGAAACGCGCGGCTCATCTTTTTCCACTTCTTCTTCTTCTTTGCTCCCAAAGGCAAAACAAGAAGAAAACGAATCGTTCTGTTATTTTGCCCAGCAGTTTGCAGACGACAGTTGTTTGCTTTTCTCTCTTTTTCTCCATCTCCATTTCTATCTTCCTCTTCTGCTTCCAGCGGTTCAAGCTCTCTCCTCTCTCTTCCTCTGCTTCATCTTTCTTTCTTTTGCTCAGGCTGTGCAACTGACGGAAACGAAAAAAAAAACAAATAACTGAACGTCCAAGCACAGTAACGGTTATCTAAGCACAAACTAGTTCCCTTTTCTCTGAACACATATTTGCCAGAGCTCTTAACCCAAACTTTTAAAAAAGTTGTTTGTATTTATTTTGTTTGTTACTTTTTCGTGCCTCTTCTGCTCTTCTCTTCTGTGCTTACATTAGGATTGCACCTCAAAGCAGCTCCTAGGGCATCGTAGGGTCTTTCACTGGCGTTGCACTCGAAGCGAGAAAAGGAAGGGAAAACAAAACAATTTTTGCATTATTACTGATGCTCGTCACATTAGTGGGCTCTTCTCTTTTTCCTTTTTTCCACATTTTTGTGCGCAATAGCCAATTAGCCATTCAAGGCACACGAGGGTGCAGAAAGGGGCGGGCCAGTTCCCTTCTCTCCCCTTCATTTCTTTCCTTGCTCATGTTGATTGATCGATGGTGGTGGGTGGTGGAGGCCATCATCAAATAGCAATGCTGGGGATTTAATTCTAAGAATAATGATGCTACAATGTGTAAAGGTTCTGTCGACCAAACAACCACAGCAAACAACAACAACAAACAAAATGAGTAAGATAGGGATTTCTAGAGTTTCGATGGATAAAAGGGTTAGGATGATGATGGTTAAACATGATTTTCATGTAATAATGGAAAGATGAAGCTGCCTTTTTTAATCCCTCAAGGGCCTATTTTAGCTGACACTTGAAAACATTTTTGCCATTTTTGTGTTGATCTAATTTTCTTTTATTTTTTTTGGTCATTTTTTTTTTTTTAAAATTTTTAAAAATTAGTTTTTTGGAAACATGCACTGAACAGGTTTTTTTTAAAAAATTTTTTATTAAAAATGTTTTAACTTTTTGATAGCGTAAAAAAATTTCAGTTTAAATTTGCAAACCCTTTTTTCGCAGAAGTAGCCTCTTTTTTTTTTGGCATACCCCTTTCCGTCTTTTGCCTCCTGTAAAGCGGGTTTGGAACCCCAGATACGCCGGATGATCCCCAGTCTCTTTAATCGCCCAACTTCTGGCGGCCGGGTGAGCTGGGCGTGGCCGGCGGTCCCCGAATCCACCTCGTCGGGGGCTGGTAGCATGCTCAGGGGGAGGCGTTCCGCTTGAGCCCAGGGGCGGAGCCACCGCGGGGCCTTGTGGGGCCCGTTTCGGTTGGGCCCGAGCGCCCTTTGAGGACGTTACAAAGGGGGGGCCCTTTTCCAAGGGAATCATCCCGAGAATGCCGCGGGACCCGTAAATAAAGAACGAAAAAAATTGAGCGTTAGGGGCTGAGGTTATTTGAGGTTTTTTTAAAAAGGTTTAGAAAAGACTTGGGGGAAAGGGGAAGACGATTTTGGGGGACGACGACGATGTTTCGACGATGACGGGCCGGGCGATGCGGGCCACCTCAGGGGTGAATGGCGAGGGATAGGTTGACCGCCGGAAGGGGTTGAGGTGATATAGGGGCCCCCCGGGGGCATGATTCCGAGGTGAAATGCCAAACCTTTGTAATTTGTGAGTTTGTGGGGGGGACACACCCGTGAAGGTGTATTTGTGGGGGGGGGTTGGGGGTGGGGGAGGTGAAATCCGACATTCAAAAATTTTGAGGTAAAGGGGGGGAAAAAAGGTTTTGTGAACATTTTAACAAAGTGGCTGTGGGGGTGAGGGGAAAAAAAAGTTTGATGAATAGTGGAAATGTGATAGTTTTGTTGATGTTCAAAGTCTTTTGCTTTTGATGATCGGGCGTGACAAAAATTTTCTCTTCCCCTTTTTGGGCTTTGCAGCGTTCCTGCTTTTCCCCCCGCCGCGAGCAGCCTCTGAAGGGGAGGTCTTGAGCAGACATGGGAGCAGCTCCAAATTCAAGCTACTTCTAGTACAGTTTGAAAAAGGGAGGGTAAGCCGGGAGGATGGCATTTGCATTTCCCCGCACACAGAGAGTTTTCGGGGTAATTTAAATTGAAAAGAACTTTAAAAAAAAGTCAACAACAGCATTTTTGACAAGCAGTAGGTAGTGGAAGCAATAAAACTCGATTGTGTTTACTTGCTTTTTTCGCTTACATTTCTTTTCTTCTTCTTTTTCATTTGCCGGTGTGTGCGTGTGTGCAACAGGTGGGCTCGGCAGATTTGCAGGTACAAATGTGTCTTCTGCTGCTGCCGTTTCTGCTGCAGTTGCTGTTATCTCTCGAGTGATTAATTCTCTCCTACTCTTGCCGTACACTGCGCAGGATGATTTTTTATTTATTTTGCTGCTGTGTTGTTGTTGTTTTAGAGGTGAAATGTGGAGAGAGAGAGAGAGAGAGAGAAAAGAAGCAAAGAGCATCAGCTCAAGTTGAGGTGATAATAAATGTGTGTGTTTGCCTGAACAACTTAGTCAGTTGTGTTAGTTAGTTCGTTAGAATGAAAAGCTAATCCAGTTTTCATTTTGGGAAAGATTTAATGCGGGCTGTGCGGGCTGCTGTGCAAAAAACCCTTTTAAAAACAGGTTGCAACGGGCCCAAGACACTACTGCTGAACACTACCATATTTTCACCCCACCACCACCACTTCTTTATTTATTTGACTATTGGTGATGGGGGAGTAGAGAGAGAGAGAGGGGGGGGCATACTTCTTTTTTCTTCTTCTTTTTTTTTAATTTTTCTCGTTAGACTTTTTGGGTCCCCCGGGGGACCCTTACCTTGTTGCCCATTGCCGGGAGAACGCAGAGCCAAGGGGTTTTCTCGAAGATGATATGATGCAAGCTTTTTCAAAGCTTATTTTACTGTTTATTGTATGCCACAGAAACTTTACTGAGCTTATTTGGTGAAAAATTAGTGTTTTTAAAGGGATGGGGTAGGAAAAAAGAAAAAAAAAAAAAAAGAAAAAAAAAAAAACGAGGAAGAAAAAATGAGTTTTTGCAGTTTAAAACGTCGCGGTGATGGAGGACGGAAAAATTAAACCAGCTGCTTTTTATGGGAAAAAAAGAAACCAAGATTTATGGGGAAAATTCAACAAAAAGAAAAAAAATTGGGCGGAAAAATTGGGCAAAAAAGGGTCCCCAAATAATTAAATCGGGTCGGGGATGTGCTACAAAAATTTGATGAGTTTGATTTTTTAAAGAGATTTAAAACTCCCAAACAAGGCCCAAAAAAAATGTTAGTGTTTTTGGGCAGTGGAAAAGAACTAAATTAGGCTAAGCACTTCTTTGCTGAATAAAAAATAGCTTTTTGATGGGGGTATAAAAGGTTTCTTTTATCGCCCCCTCTCTTTTCATCATGAGTGCAATTAGTTGCATTAATTTAATTTTAGTTGTTTGTTTTTATTGTTAAAATACTAGTAAACTTTTTTTAAATAATTTAGTTTATACAAAAAATATCATCTAAAGACTATCGAGCACGTCGACAATGGTGAGAAAGATCACTTTGTCTTGATCGCCTTTGTCCACTTGGGAATCTTCTTCAGCAGCGGAGCGCAGCGGTCAGAGTCTTCCTGAAAATTTAAACACATTTTTAAAATGTTAAAAATATTTTTTAGTTTTTGAAGCAAAGATTACCGTATAATCCGAGCAGAGCAAATTGAGCCCCTCACTGGCGTAGCTGTCAATCAGCCGCTCAAAGTTGGTCACCTCCTTCTCGGTGCACCTCTTCTCCAGCGGCTCGAGCATGCCTCGCTTGAAGACCGAGTAGGTGCTATAATAATAATTAGGGAAAAAAATATCATGATAGTTCAGTTGCAGTTGAAAAAAAAATATGATGATGATGTTAACAAAGAAGTGTTTCTTACCAGCAAATCATCGGCAGGCGCATCTTGGCGTCGGGAAAGAGTTTAATTCCGTGCCACTGTCGATTGATGGCTCGAACTGCTTTCAGCTGTTCAGCTCGGTGGCGATTGACACAGGCGCCAAAGGTGAAGAAGCTGCTCTTCCGAGCGGCGGTGCTGCAAAATTGCCGAGCTGACTTGAGGACGCCGTACTTTAAAAAATTAAAAAATAATTTGATAGGAAAAAGCTGGCAATGGATTTTACCATGATAATCTTGACCGAGTTTTCGTCTCGCCCTTCAGGCAGCTGTCGACGTACTTGTTGGTGCAGCCGCTCAGGTCTTTTACCTCTCTAGGCGAATGTTATTTTAAAACTTTTAAGGGTTTAGATTTTAAAATATTTTGTAACTGACCGACATCGTTTGTTCATCTCCTTCAGGTTAGTTGGGTAGACGAAGCTTTCGTCGCCAAACATTATCAGGCGGTCGAGACATTTTTCAAAGGAAGAAGTGTCGCAGCCGGCTGGTTTGGCCGCTTCAGCTAGGCTGGTTCTAGAATTCGTAGTCGTTAAAACAGTGATTATAAAGTAGAAAGCCATTGCCATGTAGTAGGTCATGTTGTGCCTAGTTGAGGTAGGATCTTGCTCATGATTTAAAATTTTAAAATTTAAATTAAAAAATAAAAATTTACTAATTTTGCATTGATCTAAATAGTCATGAAAACTAACTAATTCATTTTTATATAATTTACGAGGGTTTCTCCTCTTCTGATCAAGCGTGTTGAACCTGTAGCTGTACTCATTCTGTTCCAAGCGCTGCTGCTGCTGACTGTATAATTTCAAGGATTTCTAGGAAGCGGCAGCTCTTGCTGAACAAAAAAAAATTATCAGCAGTAAAGTAAGGGTGTACCAAAAGTGCCCAAGAAATCTGAAATTACCACTACACTACCAACTTTTTTTGTTTTGCTTCTATGTGCGTTTCTTGATTGATTTTACTCTTTTTTCTTCTAAGTAGATTTTTGTTGCATTGCCGACTGACTCATTGGCTTTCTTTAAACCCTATATGCCCTTAGTAATTAGTCATTTAATGACGAGGATGATGATGATGATGATGATGATATAACGACAAAAAGAAGAAAGATAATGATGCAAAAATTTGATAATTCATCGTTGCATCTTTCATTTAGTGGTGAAGTGCTAGGAAGTGCTGCCCATTAGTATTCAAAATTTAGAGTGAAGAATTAAGAGTGGTGTTTAAGAAAGATTGAGAAAAAAGGAGAGAGAGAACAAAAAAGAAAAGATTTTTTTATCACTTTTATCAGATTAGCATCATTGCCATTAGTTTTGGTCATTACATATTATTTACCTTATTTACCTTTTCAAGGTCCTGTTTGCATTTTAAAAAATTATCATTTACCACTTTAAAAATGCGCGCAACTCCTTCGGGTGTAATTGACGCAATGTGCAACCTTTCTTTTTTCTCACCTTCTTTTCATGTGATCATGAGAAGATGATGTCAGAGCACAAAAATTTTAGATTTTTTGGAAACTTAATTATTCATTATTTATGAAACTTACTATTTTTTGCAAAAAAACATTTTGTTAAATGCAGATCAATAGGCCTGGTAATAGAGATTTTGCTTGTTTTTTATTAAAAAAAGTAACAGATTCAGTACAGTTGAAGGTGATTAATTTTTGAAAATCAGTTTATTTGTGGATTTCTTTTTTGCACTTTTTGTCTTTAAATTTTTAAAGACAACAAAAAGATATCTTTTATGGCAAAATTTTAGATAGAAAAACAGTTTCTGCATTGGCAGCAACTTTATTTACTCTCATCCTCTTTACTCTAAAACTACAAATTACCTCGACGCTCCTGTTCCGCCTCAAAGGACTCAAAGAGGTCTTGAATTTGCCCGCACCAAAGCCGTTGTGATTTCGCCGCGAATCACCTCCAGAAAGAAGGTCGGCCGATCCTGGAGCGGCTTGGTGAAGATCTGCAGCAGATAGCCGTGGTCATCAAAGTCAATTAGAACTCCCAGCTCTTCCAGCTTCGCATATCTTCCGCCACCTTTGGTGGTGGTGGGACTGCCTGCCGCCAGGCGCTCTCTAATCTTCTCGTAGTACGCCCTGGGCGCCTGCAGGGAAACTCCATTCCCCGGGCTCGTAGGTTGCCAACAGCTAGAAGAAGGAAGTGGAAAAAACATGGTCAAAAAGATTATCAAGATGACCCCTGCCCCGATTATTATCAACTGCTAATCATCTTATCAAAACCACCACACACCACCTACCCGTGATAATATCCTCGGTGGTGAGCGCCAGATGCTTGCACCCGCCGTCGCCGCCGTAGTAGTCGACCCAACTCCTGATCTGACTCTTCCTCTTCCACCCGCCGGCTCGTTGATGGGCATCTGATGGTCTCTCAAGTTGGCGACCACAATTGACCGCAGAGCGGAATATTCCGTGTGCACCTGGCGGGCGTCCACTGACCAGAATCGGTGAAATTGTAGCACTCGCTCGTACCACGAGCCACCGCCTCCATTTGCCCCTCGGGCTGATTGGCCACGCAGTGGTCGATCGCCTGCAGGCTGACTGGCGGCAGCGACTGGAGAAAGTGGTCAATCTGGAGGCAAACAGGAAGAAGAAGTGTTGATGAGTTGATAAACTGTTTGAGCTTATCAAAGCCGGAATAACTAACCTTTAGCTCTGGGCCACTGTACCCAGGCAAAAATATTCCGATAAGCACTCCTATCAATCAACTTGTGCACCGTCTCGCCGTACGTCTGCACGAGGGCCGTCTTGATCACCCCAAACTCTTCCCGGTGGTCACCTTCTTTAGCCATTACTTCTTGAAGAATCTTTCCGCCCTGTTCCGGGCCGCCTTACGATGCCCTCAATGTCCTCCACTGGAAGGCGACTATTTCACTGCGTCGCCGGGTTTGACCAGGTGATCACTAAGGTGGCTCGGTCGGGATTGAGCGGCGAGGCGAACTCAAGGACAATGTCGTTCAGCTTGACGACATGGGCGGCAAAGTCGCGGGACCCGTTTCTAGGCCTGTGGGCGAGAGGCTGAGAAAAGAAGATAAAATTGATTAATAAGAGATGTTTAACAAATAAATTTAAATTGATAAGAACAAACCTTGAAAGCCCATGTGAACGCAGTAGTACGTGGCGCCTGCTTGCATTGCCCACAATGAAGCTGACGTAGTCAAAGCGCAGAAAAACGCCCCTCTCCGGTTTGACGCCCTTGTCAGTGTAGGAAGTCATTTTTGTGGTATTGATTTCTTTTTCTAATTTATTCTAAGCATTTTTTTCATTTTTCATTTATATACCCACTCTTTATCTGAGATTTTCAAGTGAAATCAAGTAAAATGGGAGATAGACCCTTCGACCAATCCCAGAAAAAAGGTTGAAAAATTGTTGATTTTATGATTTGATAGGGTTTTGTTTTATTAACACAAATCAAGCAGAAAGTCAGCCACCTTAGTGTTGTGATTAGAAGAAGATGAGAAAAAATTCAAAGAAAAAAAAAAAATGTAATTTTTAGCAATGTGAAATGTTAATGTTAAAGATCAGCAGAACCCAAGGCTTTCCTTTTACATTTTCCCGGGCATGTAGCTGGAAATGTTTTTCATTCTTTGTGATAGCGGTAGCACACTTAGGATAATTTTGATTAAACAGATAAAACAACACAAATTTTGTTGAAATTATCTTTTCAACAACAGATAAAAAAAAATTTTCAGGGACACTTTTGGGTACAGCTTTTTTTGAGGGGCTAACAAATCATGTTTGGGTTTGCGAGCAAAGTTTGCACGTCAAACCAGTTAATAACTGTACCTTTGTAGACAGAGTTCAAATTTTTTTTGCATTTTTGTCATTTTTTTATTTTATTTTTAGTGCCATTTTTTCAGTGTTATTTTCTTTTTATGCCATTCACAATGTCCGGCAACCAGAAAGAAACCTTAAGCTGATAGCGCTCATAGTTGGGCAACTTTTTTAGCAGCGCCGGGAACCAGCGATCAGTGTTTCGTAGGCCGAGGCGTCGCAAAGCAAGTTGAGAACATCACCGGAAAAGACCTCTACCCGGGGTCAATATTATTGACTTGTTCAGTGCAGTCCTTGGTCAGGGCTGGATAAGATCTCCCCTTTTAAGAGGTAGAAATTGTACAAAAGAAGGTTAAAAATTAGTTTAATCATTTTTGATTAAATTGGGCCAATCTTACCCGCAAAAAGAGTGGGGACCTTGCGCGATGTTGTCGGAATTTTGATGGCCTGAAAGATGCGGTTCAGCTTTTGCACCGTCTGATGAAGTCCTTCTGGTGGCGATTGGCACAGGCGCCAAAGGAGGCGAGAATTGCCCGTTTATTAGTGCTGGCGCAGTAGCCCTTGTTTGCCTTGGAGACGCTGTACTGAAAAAAAAATTTGATAAAATTTGATAAGTTTAATAAGATGCTCCAGAAAATTATTTAAACTTACGGCGACCACTTTGCCCACCGTTTTAGTCTCGCCGGTGAAGCAGTGCTCCACGTAGTCGCGAGTGCACTTGTCGAGAACTTTGATTTCTCTGAAATTTTGAAATGTTTTTATTGAACCTTTTTGATAATGTTAAAAACAATTGTCTAGATTATCTTACTTACTTGCACCGCCGGTTGACCTGTTGCCGTTGACGGGAAAGACAAAAGCTGCGGTCACCGAGCATTAGCTGGCGATTGAGGCAGCGTTCAAATTCCGTTTCATTGCATTTAAAGTTTTTATTAGCTGTGCTGCTTTGTTTTGCATTTGCTCCAAAAATGCTGAGTAAAAGTAGTAAATAAATACAAAGTAAAAATGTTGAAAATGTGTAAAATTTTAATGTTTTTAGCTGATTGATTTTATATAAAAACATTGTGCGTTTTTGCAGTGATGTAAAAAACAAATCAGTGTGAATAAAGTGGCACAATTTGTGTTGCTTTTGCGGCTGTTGAAAACTGACAACTGTTGCTTTGCAACATTGTAAAAAGGGGAATTTATTTACAATTTTGGTAACTGTAATTTTTTGCTGAAAAAATACCCTCACTCACTAAAAAGTAATGAGTGCACCTATACTCTAAATTGTGCTAATGTTTATGCAGATCTCAAAAAAATTTTTTTGCAAATCAAGTTTAAATTTTTTTTTCTACAACGAATGCATAATGTCCACGGCGGTGAGAAAGAAGATCCGACTGGAGGGGTACTTTTCATAGTTGGGCAGCTTCTTCAGCAGTCGGTCACACTGGTCGGAGGCCTCTGTGCTCGAATCACAGACCAGGTTGATTCCATCCGCGGAGAAGGTGTCAATCAGCTGCTCAGTGCCGGTCACCTCGGCCTCGGTGCAGTCGGTCAGCTTCTCCAGGACCAACTGCTTAAAGACAAAGTAGTTGCTTGTTCAAAATAAAAGCAAACCAGTTAGAATAATTTTAAATCTTGAAAACTGATTAAACTTACCAGCACAGCAGAGGAACTTTTTCCTTTTTAATCGGGTACACCTTCACCGCGTAGAAGAGTTTATTCAGGCGGACTATGATGCGGCTGAACTCAGCTCGGTGTCGATTTAAGCAGCCTCCCAGCGCCAAAAAGGCCGTCCGTTTGTTGCCGCTTTTGCAGATGTTGGTGTTGGCCTTGACGACGCTGTACTAAAATAAATAAAAAAAATTTAACTAAGGAAAACGATTTTGATTTAAAATTATTTTAAAATTTACCAACGTCACTTTAGAGGTGCTTTTGAGCTCTCCTTTCAGGCAGTTGTTGATGTAGTCTTTGCTGGTCGTTTCCGCCAATTTGACGACTCTAGTTGGTTATTATAACGGGGTTTTAGTTTTTAAAAGTTAAAGATTTATACTCCGCAAACTTACTTGCACCGCCTAGCCATGCTCTTTGCTGAAGTGGGAAAAACGAAGCCTTTTTCGCCAAACATAATAAGCGTTTTGATGGCTTCTTCAAATGCCCTTTCATTGCAAGTTGTGCTATTGTCCGTTTTATTATTTACCGCTGCTGCTGCTGAAGCTGAACTCAATTGAAGCACAAAAAATGATAATAGAATGAAAAATAACGGTAAAATGGCTGAGAAAAATGAAACTGTTGACTTTGATGCAACAGGTAGTTTTAATTTAGAAAAATGTATCATTTTGCTAACTTTATGTTCATTTTAAATGCAAAAAATTTTTTAAACTTGTTTCTTTTATCGGGAAACAAAAGTGGCGACCTTTTTCTGTCATTATCAAGTTTTTGTAAGTTGCAGCAGAAAACAGAAAAAATACCCTGTTCTACCTTTGAACCAGTAGTTCTACATGCACTTTTACTTCTATCGTACTTGTTTGCAGCAAATGTGTAGTTGTTTTGGATAGACAAGTGTACTTTAGTTTTCAACTGACTTATTTTAATCAATCACAAGGTAAAAGTTACAGAGTGAGCTAAATATTTTAGTTTTTTCATTGGATTTTTGGCTATCTATAAACTGTATTTTTTGTTTACCCTGTATCAAAGTTGTTTGCTATGTACTGCAAAAAATAGCAAAAGAAAGCTGATCGTTTCTTGTGAATTTTTTTATTCTTTTTTTCTGTGGAAGGTCATTATCGTTTTCCCGTGCCACTGCACTGGCAATAAACTTTGCAGTAGGCTTTAGGGTAGTACTTATCATTTTGCTATTTTATCTATCTGCCAATGCTAAATTTAATTAATGCACTAATGCTAAAAATCAAGGTAAACATATCATCAAAACCTGTTTAAAAAAAAAAATAAAAAATATTTTATTAACTTGACTGATTTTGTAATGTTTAAAATGTTTGACAAAAAAACACATTTTTAATAAATTTAAGTATTTATTACAAACTATCAATCACATCAATGCCGGCTATCATGGCCACCTTCCGCTTTAGCGGTTTGGTCCACTTGGGCAGCCGTTTCATCAGCCGCTTACATTCATCCGAGTTTTCCTAGCAGCAACAAAAAGCATCACATTTTTACATTAAAAAAATATCAAAAATACTCAATTTTTTTTACCTGAACATTACACATCAAAGAAAATCCATCAGTGGTGGAGGCGTCAATGAACGCCTCAAAAACGTCCAGCTCCTCTTTGGTGCAGTCACTCAGTACGGCCATTACTCGGTTTTTAAAAGCAAAGTAGTCGCTAAATAGTTTAATTGTTTAAAAATGCTGTTGTTAGATTAAAGTTAATTAATTAAAACTCACCAACAGAGAATGGGTATCTTCAACTTCTTCTCGGGCATGGCGGCCACTGCGTGCAGATCTCGATTGAGGGCGTCATCGAGGGCGCTTGTCTGGGCGCGATGGCGGTTCATGCAGGCGCCCATTGTCGTGAAGAGTCGCTTGCGGCCGTCATTTAGGCAGTAGCTGCGCTGGACACGGGAGTTTGCGTACTAAAAAAAAGTTTTTTATTTGTAAATTTTTGTTGTTTTTTTTCAAAATTAGAATTGCTTGCCAACTAACCAGCAGAACCTTGAAGATGTTCCTCGTCTCTCGTTTGAGGCAGTTCTCAACGTAGTCTTTGCAGTACCGCTCCACTTCTTTTATCTTTCTAGGTTTTAGTTAGTTAGTAAATTTTTTGCTGATTTTTATAAACTTTTTTTATACTCAAAAAGACTCACTTGCAGTTGGCATTCTGTTCAGCTAATGTGGTGGGCCAGATAAAGTCGCTGTCGCCGGTGTAGAAGAATCGATCGATAGACGCTTCAAATTTTTTGTGATCACATTTAAAGTTGATCTTTTTGTTAGAGGCAGATTGTTGTTGTTTAGCTAAAGTTGGTAAAGTAAACAAAACTAGCTGAAGTAAAACACTACTACCCAGCAACGTCACAAGTTGTGTCAATTTATTTGCTTCATTTTTAATTTTTTAAAAAATAACAGAGGTTATTTTTAGCCAAAACTGTGTTGTTAATTTGCTGCTAGTGAATGAAAAGTTAATTCAACACAGCTTTAACCTTTTTCATTTGTTGTTACTGATGAAAAAACTGAATTTGATAAATTGTTCAATAAATTGCTGGGGGTTTTCAGTTTTGATAAATGCGCCTGATAAAACATTAGCAAAAACTGACATTACTAAATTATTCCACTACTTACCAAAGATTACACATCAATTTTAAGATTACTGTAATTAGGCAACACAAAAGAAAAAAAAAAAAGAATTAAAACTTTACTAATTTCCAAAAACACATTTTTTTCTACCGCAAAGCTTTTCATTTAATTGCTAATTTATGCACACGACAGATAGTTACCTCTTTTTTCTTATCAATTTTTGAATTTAAGTTTGCCTGGAGTACAAATGCAATTAAAAAAATCATCAGCTGATAAGAACTGAACAACCTCCTCCTCCTTCCTACCTTCTTCTACAAACTCTCCAGTACATCGATGATGGAGAGGAAGATGACCTTCCGTCGCAGCGGTTTGTTGCCCCACTTGGGCAGCTTCCTTTGCAGGCGCTTGCACTCGTCGGAGTTTTCCTGAAGTTAAATTGAGGAAAAATAATTAATCAAAAAAGTTTAATTAAATTTAAAAAGAGTTTAAAATGTTTAAACCTGTACCTGAACAGTGCACATCACCGACATGCCGTCGGTGGAGGAGCCATCCAAAAAGGCCTCAAAAGCATCCTGTTCTGCCTGGGTGCAGTCGGCAATTGTCTTCATCATTCGCTTTTTGAAGGTGTAGGTGTTGCTGATACATTGAATGTTTGTTTTTTAACTTTATTGCAACTTCTAATGTATTTAATAAAATTACCAGCACGTCAGATTAATCTTCTCCCGCCTCACCGGGTAGGCGGCCACCGCGTGAAGTCCCTGTTCAGTTGAACGGTTTTCCGTAGATCTCCGCTTTGTGGCGGTTGGCGCAGCGGCCAAAGATGGTAAAGGTAGTCTTCCGGCGCATTTGAACAGTAGAGGCGGTTTTGTCGGGCATTACCGTACTTGAAAAAAATTGATAGGAATTAATTTAGGAATTTTGTCATTTAAAAAGAAATTTAACTTACTAGAATAATTTTTGCCACCGTTTTGGTCTCTCCTTTGAGGCAGTACTCCGGGTAGTCCTTGTGCACTTGTCGACTTTGTGCAGTATTCTGTAGGCTTTTTTAATTTGTATTTTTGTTTGTAAATTATAAAAAAAATTAAACGATGAATTTAATTATTACTTCCCGGTGGGGGTTCATCCCTTTAAATTAGTTGGATAGAAAAAGGGTTTCATCGGCCGTTGACGAAGAGTGTGCGACGCAGGCTCAAACACAGCTAAATCGCACTTGAACTTAGAAAATGCTTTTTTTAACTGCATCATTTTTGGAAAATTAAAAAAGTGATTTTTAAAAAAAAAATTGCAAAATATTTATAAATAAGTTCTTTTTTTTATAAAAAAAAAATTTTAAATTTTTTTAAAACAAAAATATACCCCAGGTTTAAAAAAAAAAAATTTGCTAAACTGAAAAACATTTAGTCTTTTAAAAAACCCCCTCTCTTTTCTTTGAAATCCCAAAAGTTTTTTATATTAATGATTTTTTTGTTAGGGGTTTTTGGGAACAGTGTGTTTTTTATTGGGTGCTATTAATTTTTTCTCAAAAAAAAAGGAAACTTAAAACTGTCGGAAAAAAAAGGGTTGCAAGTACAGAAAGGTGGGGAGAGGAAATTTTTTGTTTAAATTTGGTGAGTTGAACAAATTTGCCCCCTTCTCAATTTTAAACTTTTTTTAACACAAATTAAATTCAATAAGGTAAAGTACTTTCAAAAATGGTGGAGTACATGCAAAAATGCAAAGTAGAAGAGAAAAAATGAAGTTGTAAATTACTCAAACAAATAAAAATAAAGGGAAAAATCTTCATTTTGGAAAAAGGTGGAAAATCGTCACCAGGCCCATCCCTGCGTAGGTAATTCCATGGGGAAAGGGTGGTTTGAAAGTGCTCCCAAAAAGGGAAAAAAAAACCCCTGAGTGATTCGAATTGAACTGTTTAAAATTCCCTTTTTAAACCTAACCCGGTTTTTGAACATTCAGCGAAAACACTCTAAAGCGTTGGGGGGGGTGAATTTTGGGGTATTTGCCGCCAGGGCCGTGAAGCAAAAAGGGAAATTTAAATGGCCGTGTTTAAAGGAACTGGGTTTTCCCTTTAGACCCCCTTTTGAGTTGGCCCCCTCAATTTTCCCCTGAATTGGGAAATGCGGGCCGGGGGAATTCAGGGGGGCAATTGGCGAGAATGTGGGAAAAGGGAGAAGGCCCCCAAAGGGGGCGGTAAAAAGGCTAGCCCCCTGCAGCAGGGGGAATTTTGGGGGAGATGAACTTCCGGAAAGGGCATTTTGGGAAGGTGCGGTTTGGCCTAGAAATTGGGTTTTTTTAAAAAAAGTAGGCAACTGCGTTGACGGGGGGAGGATAAATGCAGCAAAACCCGTGGTGACCCCCAAATTGTCCCCGGGGAAAAGGGGCGATTTTCCCAAAAAGGGGCCCCCGGGGCTGATGAAGAAGAGGAGGGCTTTCACTTCGTAGTAAAATCGCTGAATGTCTGAAGAGCTTCCGGATTTTGGCTGATAAACTGGAGAATGTTGCTGCGACTTGACGGCAAAGGCAACTGTAATCAATTAAATAGCTTTCTTTAGCTAAAAAGCTAAAAATAATAGTATTTAATTTTACCTAGACTAATGACGTTCACCTGTTGGTAGTTGAGGATGGCCAGGTAGAGCCGCCGTACAAAGGCGGTCACCTCGTACTTTCCCTGGTACTTGGTGGAGAGAAAGACGGGGCGGACCTGCTTTAGAACCAGAACCTTGTACATTGTCACGGTGCTGCCGTTGAGGTAGCTTTGGAAGTAGCAGACTTGGTAGAAGTAGTAAAACTGGTAGTACATCACGGCAAAGGTGAGGTTGAAATTTCCGGCATGCCGGCAAAGGTAAAGTAGTCGAACCAGATGACCTGAGTGCCTTTTGAGCAGGGCAAAAAGTTGAAGATGATCATCTTGACCATCTCATAGGCGAGAATGGCGTAGAGCAGCTTGAAGAGGAGGAATTCTTTCTGGTCTAAGGAAAGGCGTTTTGATATGAGGAACGCCTGTTTAAAGTAGCTGACCGTTTTGTAGGGCACTAGAATGGATAAAATTGCTGATAATTGGCCGGTGACCTGAGTAGCTCGCTCTCGACAGCAAAAAGTGATTCCATTTTCAGCTTTTAAAATTAAATAGTTGTGAAAAACTAAATTCAGCAGTTTATATAAAAATTTCAAATTTAAAAAAAAATTTAACGATTAGCTAAATTGAACATAGTTTCAGTTGTGTCATTTATCTAGACTTTGATACATAAAAAAGCTAGCACATGATTGCCTATTTTCAACTAATGAAAAAAAAATTAGTTGAAAGAAGGTACAACCAGGTAATGAAATTCTGTTGCTGCGTGTTGTTGCTGTTAATAATTAATGACATTTTGAACACCGTAATGGGAACTTTGTGCTTGCAGAATTAACAAAATTGGCAATTGTTTTTTAATAAATAAAAAAACATTTAAATTTAAGTTTAGGCTCAGTTTATATACCTGTACATAAAAAAGCAACTGTTTACCCTTTTGTTTTTGTGCCAACACTAATCTGCTTTTAATAATTTATACTCTTTTGTTTTTTATTTAAAAAACTAAATTAAAAATTAATACTAAACAAATAAAAAGTTTAATATTTGAAAGCTTAATATTTTTATTCAAAAGAATAATAGTTACCTATTTGGTAATTAATTTTTAAACAAATTAAACGTCATCATAAAGATTTGACTGTAAAACATGAGAAACTAGTGGCATAAGGAAAATTGTTTTAACCATAGGTTAAGTTAACAAACACACAAAAAAAGAATTAGAAACACTCACTTTGAAAAAGGTGGCAAGAGTCACCAGGCTACTTTGCAAAAAGGAGATGCCATACTGATTATCAGTGGACAGTTTGGCGATGTAGTTGGCCAGTTTAAGGCGTGTTCCCAGGTGAAAACTGTTTTCAGAAGAGCTATTTCGATCCTCTCCGCTCTTTCACTTTGTAACCGAAGCTGAGCCTCGTCAACGGCTCTCTGGCCTGGTGAATTCGCTTCGGGTAGAGGCGGCCATTAGGTGATTGCCGAAGAGGGCGGCAAACTGCCCCAGGAGAATGGTGCCCAAAAGAGGTTGTGAAGGTAACCGCGGGCGCCCTTATCACCGACTGATAATCAGCGCACTCAGCGGCACATTGCTGACATGTATGCGAGGACAGCTTTGAGTAGAGCCGGTTAAAGACGAGGACCACGCTTAGTTGTGGGCGTGAAGGCGAAAAAGCATGCGGGTCAAAATAGCCGCTGCTGTTGTACTTTGCACCTTCAGACAATTTTCTTTTAAAGCAAATTCGACCCTGAGGACTGATCGGCGGCTCTGCCTGGCGAAAGCGAATGAAGACAATCTCCGCCCACTACGACGGACAGCGGGGGCCCCATCTCGGCGATGTAGATGAAGGTGTAGACCCAGATGTACAGCGAGAGGGCGTTGAACTGCTTAAAAACATTAAAAAAGGCCCCAAACTCCGTCGTGAAGATAAGTGGTAACTGGTGGGCGGTGAAAAGCGCGTACAGTCGCAGTTGACCTGACGATGAAGATATCTTAAAAGAAAAAACAAAAAAAATGATAAGATGCAGTTTAGTGGCCGCCAAATCGGTCATAAAGTTCAAACCTACCAAAGACGACGATGAACACCTGCTGAGCGTTTGGGAAAAAGCGAGCAAGGGCCTTGATCATCGCCAGGACATTTCGGCCCTTGACTTCCGGGGTTTTCCGTTTGCAGAAAGCAGGAGTGCTCGCCTTCAAGCATACTCGTAGGCGAGCTGCATCGTTCCATTACCCTCAACCTCAAAGTGGCCTACCCAGTATTAGTGGGCATCATCGCCAGCACGGCGCAATGGCCAGGTTAACTCCGGCGGGAGGTGGCTTGGGTAGAAATAGTAAAAGAGGACCGTTTTTGGTGAAGTCACCCGGCGGAGGAGGTGGGTGAGCGGGAGTTTAAGGATTTGAATGGTGATAAAAGATAAATAAATAATTTGAGCCAGTGTTTTCCGGTCACCGCTGAAGCGGTTTGGTGCCCCGGAAAGTAGGCGCGATAAAGGCAATTTTTTTAATCGGATTTAGGACGGCAAAAAGGATGTCCACAAAAAGGAGGGCAATTTGATGAAAATCATGATCTTTTGGTTTATTTTTTCAGTTCGGGTTGAAGTGAATTTAAAAAAACTTAAAACTGCTTTTTATTTGCTTTTTTTTTTTCTTTACTGACTTAAAATAAATCGCTCGTGTTTGCTGTTGTTTGAGCTTTTACTACTAAACTCAGTTGGAACCCTTTTATTAAATTTTCAGCGCAAGATAAATTAATTATTAAAATTTTTTTGTTTTATATATTTTCAAGTTGTAGGAGTTGTAGAGTAGAAGTAATTCTACTGAACTCAATTGATTGATTTCACTACGGGTCTTTCAGCTGAACTTGCGCTCAGTTTAAAAATAGTTTCCACAAAAAGGCGAATAACACCCAACACAACGACTGCCTAGTTCTTAACCCGATGCACTTGAACTGAGTTAATAAATGAACCAGTCAACTTACTCAATTAAAAGAAAACGCTAATAAACAAAGTTGACAGGCAACTTAATTATAGACTAAATTTTTTAATGTTAGGACATTTTTGGGATTGTGTTGTTTTATTGATATTAAATTTAAAAACCCAGTTTTTTTAGTTGTTTCTTTTATCAGCCCTTTAACTTTTTACTTTTTTTTGCTGGGGCAGTTTTCCTAACTAATAAACTAAATACAGATAAAAATGCAGGAAAGTCTCCAAATAAAATAAATGGTTTGACTTTTTTTGATAAGTAAAAATCAAAGTTCAAAAAGTTTTTTTGTCATTTAGTTTGTTTTTTTTGATGACAATGTCCAATGCAAAATTTAACACCAAATATCAACAAACTGAAAGAAAGAACAAAGTGCGCACTCTTTTGTACTTTGTACACAAAAACCAAATTTTGTACAACTTTTTCGATTTTTTATTTATCACTTTATTACATTCGTTATCACCACACCACAGGCCAGCTACGTAACGTAGCTGTACTTTACTATCATTTAATTTTTATTATTATCATCAAAGCCTGCATAACATTCGTGCTAATTAGCCCCAAATAAACAGTTTTTGATTTGAAACCAACTTAGAACTCCAAACACTGTCAACAACACACAAAAGCACACTTATTATTTTTTGCTGTCATTAGTATTTTTTTTCAAAGTGTGTCTTATTATTGTGTTGGTGTAAAGAAAAACCAAATAAAAAAATGTCAAAACTTTAAACAAAAAACCCACAGAAAAATGAAGACCTGAACGGGCGCTGAGAAAGCTGACGCTCATCTTCACCAAGAAAGGTGACGCCCGGAATGAACCCAAATGCAGTCCAAAGACATTCCGCCGGGGTACAAACCGGGAAACTTCCGCCGAGGCAGCAGCTCTTTTCCACCTACTCTATAATGAAATTATATGTATTTTTTTGCTATTTTAATTTTTTTAATTTTAATTAACCTTTTAAAAAAATTAAAACACAGAATTGGAATTGCCCATTACTACGGCCTAATGCTCGGCCTCCCCCAAAACTGACGCCCTACTTCCGCTGCTGACCACCGGGCCCAGTCGGCCCCCGTGTCACGCCTCTTCACGCGGTAATGTCCACGCTGGGGCACGTGCGCAGCGGGTTTCTTTCCGACCCTTTGACCCTCGGTCAAGGCGTTCCGCTCTCTGAAAGTAGTCCGAGGACTGCACCGGCAGACGGCTGATAAGCTAAACGGTTTCCTCAAGCTTTTCAGCTATAAATGATCATCTCTGGTTTAGCCAGTAGGGCCATGGTCGGCCCCCAGTTCTCCTTCATGGGCCTGCTGACGGTTTTTTCCCACAAGGTGGGAGGATGGGGGTGTGAAATAGCCGCTTTTAAAAATCGTTTTATTTTTAAATTATTTGGTTTTCACACCTTCACCCGGCGGACTTTCACTCCTTGTGGCACTTTTGGCGGTCAGGGGCTACTGTCTGGCATCGAGATCGCTTCAACCTCTCCCGGGCCCGGAAGTGACGGCGATGTGGCCGCCCTCCTGTCGGCTGATGGTACGCCGGAAGTTTTCGGCTGGGGGTCGCCGAGGCGGCGGAGCCGACCGGAGAGCGCATGTGCCGGGCGGTCTGCGACGGCATGTCCCCTCAAACCCGCTCTTCTCCTACAACTTCTCATGCACTACCACGCCCCTGTTGGGTGGTGGACGGGGAGCGGGACTATCCACTGAGGACGTTCTCTGAGCGTTTTCCCCTACCAGCTGCTGAAGTTTTTTTTTGGGAACGCTTTGTAAATGGAGGCAATAGTTTGGGTGATGAGCCGGCTGGCGGACCTGGCCCTGCACCGGCGGCTACGGACGATGGACTGATTGAAAAGGGGGTTGGAGAGGGAATTTCCGATACCCATTTTGCCCCGGGCCTCGATGTCCGCTTAGCATTCGCATCAAATACAGCCCCCGCGGTAAAACGGGGAATTTAATCAAACGTTTCAGATATAATTAAAGAACTTTTTTGTTTTTTTCCCCTCAACTTCGACGCTCAACTGCCACCCGGAAACGGTTCAAAATTCAACAGCGGCTTCATCGATCTAAAATGCAGCTTCAGGGGTGCCCTCAGTGGCGTAAAATTGAACTGCCGCAAAATGGGGCCACATCAGTCGCAGAAATTGATAGGCGAATCTCATTCCAACCAGTTTCTCGAGCCTATCCAAAAGGAATTAGGTTTGGGAACAAGAAGATGTTTATTTTCCGCCAAAAACGTTCCGGTTTGAAACTTCCGGGTTTCCGGGGAGTACTGGTGTTCGGTCACGGCAAGGAGGGCACTGACCAGGGGTTTCCCCTTTTATAGGAAAATTCCACCCAATTTGTAGCCCTCAGTGGCGCCAGCGACGGTCCAGGCGAACTACCGGCGGATACTTGCCAGGGTCTCCTTGATACCGCCTCCAGATAAGGGATTTGGGTTTATCACTGCCTCGTAGTACTGCTCAGAGGAAGATCCAGTGTTCCTAGAACTTCCACCAGCTCTTGATAGGTTTTTTTCTTGAATTTTGGGGTTGCTCACCAGCTCAAAGATCAGAGTGTCAGAGTGCCGGCGGTATTTCGAATCCTTTTGAAACAAAAAAAAAGATAAATAACAATTTTTCAAAAAAAAAAACTTTAAAATTTACCACAAAAAAAAAAAATGCATTGAGCAACTATTTCATCTTCTGTCAGTTTCTTTTGACGCCTGAGGAAATTGAGTGGTTTCCATTAGTATTTTGCCAATGAATCTAAGTAATTAAAAAAAGTTAAAAATTTTGTTTAAAAAGAAAAAATTTTACAAACTTACCCTCAATTTTCAGCACTTAGCTTATCCAAATTTTTGTTCATCTTTTTGAAGGTCACCTCATAATATAAACCCTCAATCACAGCTGCACTAGAAACGTTTTGTTTTGCTCTGGCCAGTCGTCCCATTTGCTTCCGCCTTTTCCTTTTTCCCTTTCCGCTGCCGTACAATCGTCTGCGTCAGTTGTACAAAAGTCAAAGTTTCGCTGGCGAAAGTTGTGTTGAACGCCAATCAGGTTGTTGAACCATCGGGGAAAGGAAAAGGCAAAATCATCTTTTCTACCGGAAAGTCGAAATTTCTAGGCCATTTTGATGAAGGGACCCAGAGACTGGGGAGAATCATTAGCATCCGTTTCAGGCAAACGCCGTGAGGGCGATGTTTCGATGGTGAAACCGGCGAGCACTTCTTTGGTTCTTGATCCCCCACTTCCGTTTTTGCCACACGTTAAATAGGACCAACTTTTCATGCACCGGTTCATCGCGGCGCCATTGAGCGCACTTTCCGGAGGTGAAAGAGGGCAGGCGATGCTTCGAAATTCTAAAAAATTTAAAAATTAAAAAATTGAAAAAAAACAAATTTTTGTTTATCCTACGTTTCCACTCGTCATCCTCGGCAAAGAAGAGATTTGGTTAACAGCTATGATAAGTCTTCAACTCTTGCCTATTTTATAAAATGGCCAAAGTCCTTACCATCACCTTCTAATGAGGGCGACGTCGGCGATGGGCAGCACCCGGGCAAGCCAATAGACCCCCTGACGGTGCCGTACTGCTGCCACAGGCGAACCTCGCCACTTTCCCGGGCGATCGCCGAAAAAGGCGAAGAGGTTGCCCATGCCGAAAAAAGAGGCCGGGGCCGGGACGCCCCGGTCGTCTCCAGTAGGAGTCTTCTTTTTGATGCGTCTAAGTAAAAGCGTGTTTAGAAATTAGTAATTTTTTAAATATTAAATACGTTACTTACAGGGAATACAGCCCCAGCAGGCCGCCAAAATGACACCAGAGTTAAAAAGACCATCTTTTTGTTTTGCTGTTTGTTTGGTATTGTTTTTGTTTTTTTTGTTACCAAATTGCAAAAAAAAAAGTTGTTGCTGCAGCCGTACAACCAACAAACAAAAGGGGAAGTTGCGGAGGGCAACAGCAAAATACAACTTTGATTAGAGCCAAATCATTTTTTATCTCCCCGTTGTTTTTGACTCCTTTTTTCTGGCTAGTTCAAAAAGTCAAAATCAGCAAATTGTTTTTCACCGAAGAGCTACCTACCTCTCCTTGCCAATTAATGTTTATTTTCAAGGGAAACAACTCTTTTAAATACCCCCTCCGGGAACTAAATTTTTCACTGCAAGTGCGGGTTGCTGTTTCTTACATCAGAGTGAGATTTTTTGTTTCTTTGATGTAAATTTTTTTGGGCCCCTCAAGGTCAGCTGTGTGAGTCGGCATGTGGATAGTCTTCTTCTTTGTTGCCAAGAGCTTTGATTGCCAGTCTCTCTTTTCAGTACTTTTATATCAGAGTTTGCCTGTAGGCAGTCGTTCTTTTTCGTTCTCTATACAACCATCAAAAACACATGATCACCTAGCAAAAAAATGCAAAAGAAAACAAAGAAAAAATAATAATGGGAATCAAATCAAACTGGTATTTTTCTGTAATGTGTTCAAAACGCTAAACATTTTTGCACTGATCGACAAATTCACAGTGAAGGACCAATTAAAATTAGTAGTAGTTTTTAACGCTTTTTCATTTTATTTTTAAAAACTTTTAACGAAGATAATCAAACGATACTTATTGTGTGATATTTAATTGTAAACAAAAAATTCACATTTGTTTTTCTAATTTTTAAATATATTTTCTAAATTTTAAATTTTTTGTTACCGTACAAAACTCATCTAATTACGTTTTCCCTTTAAAACAAAAAATAACTTTTTGTTGTCCTAACCGTTTTTTTTGCAGAAAATTTTTTCATTTTTTAAAAATGTCATTTGACGTAAAGAAAAAATAAGGAATCAAATAAAATCAAACTACAAACCTAACACTTCCGATTCTGTTAAAAGCTTTTTTTCCAATGTTAGCTAACACTAGGTTTGGCAAGCTATAATGAAAAGCGATTTAGAGTACTTGAAAAAAAATGGGAAAAAAAACTGAAATTAGAACTCAAAATTTGTCAAATGAAATAAATTTTTTCAAAAAAGGAATTGGACATGCCAAGAAAAAAGTTCAGCAAAAAAATTATTTAATAATTTGAAATATAAAATTGAATCGGAGCATTTTATGGATTGGAAAAGGCATGAGTTCTTTTCAGTATTAGTGTTATTAAATTTGGGTTTGCTGTTCAGTGATTTAGTAATTTAGGCTAACTTGTTTTCCTCCCTTGATGTGCTGCTGGTTGTTCGGTTAACTATATGACCAAAAAAATAATTTTTTTAAATTTGGCAGCAAAAAAAACAGATTTTAGTTTGTCTTTTTTTTTTTCCGAAAAAAATAAAAAGTATTTGACAAAAGAATTTTTTAAGCAAAGCAAGTTTTATTTTAAAAAATTGTACTTTTTGATTAATTGGTTTGTTTGTTAGCCATGTCATACTAACCACCCAAACCAACTAAAACGAAATTGTTTTAACTAAATTTTAATTCTAAGTGTATTTTCCCTTTCCTTTACCTTTTTTTCACTTTTTATTTTCCTTTTTAAATTTTGAATTACATTATATTGACATTTTTTCTTCTTTCTCACTCTGATTGTACATCCGGGAAACCCTTTAAATGTCAATACACACACAAACACCCCCCCAACATTTTTAAAAGAATTTTTTTTTAACCTTTCCAGCACTTCATTTGTCGGGATCTTGTTTTTTGCTGCAAAAGGGAAAAAAGGGTTCACAAAAAAATTAATTTATTTTTAATAAAAAAAAAGGAACAAACAAAACACTTTAGTCGTTGTGCACATTAAGGATTAGCAGTGGCAGCAACAGCAGCAGCAACCAAAGTAGTCCCTTTGAGTGAGCGAGCTTAAAACCAAAACACCGAGGGTATTTAATGCGCTGAAATGGGTCACTTGGAGAAACATTATGTTAAGTGAACAAAGTGTGAGGCAAAGTGCGAGTACCGAACATACAAACAAAACGCTTGATTAAGCGTTTTTTTCGCTCAAAAGCAGCAACAACAACAACAACACAAAAAACCACACCCACACCTGTCTTGACACAGTGTTTAATTAAAGAGATCAAAGCCAAAGCCAAAACAAATGCGTAAAATTTGGGTCTGGCAAAATGTCCTCCTGGGGCCGCCCTTCACCGTTCGCCCTTCGAGGGCTACTGCTCTACTCGAAGATTACCTTTGGGGACCTTTCTCTTCACCATTTTCCTCCTCAAGGCGACGGCGGGGCGTTCAGTGGGCGCCCCCCGCCTCGGGCGCACCGGTCCTCCCCCCGACCGCCCCCCTGCGCCTCCCCCTCGCCCTCTGTCACGTGCTCGCGCTGCAGAACGACCTCTACGAGTGGTGCCGCGACCACCGGGCGCACCACGCCTACTCGGAGACCCATGCCGATCCGCACACTCGCGGGGGGGCTTCTTTTTTAGTCCACATGGTAACACTTAACCAATTTTGTTTAATTTTTATAATTTTACCCCTTTTTGTTTGAATTTTTTTTTCAGGGCTGGCTTTGGTTAGAAAGCACCCCGAGTAACCAAAGAAACTTTCAGCCCGCTGTTAACGGGGGATCCGGTGGTGCCTTTCAGCGGCGCTGGTACCCCTTGGTTTTTGCTGTGGTTGCCTTCCCGTGGCCGTTCCCGTTTGGGGCTGGGGCGAACCGTTGGGAAAACGCCCTCTTTTTTGCGTCTTCTTCCGGTACGCCTACTCGCTGCACATTACCTGGCTGACCAAAGCTGGTCCACCTGTACGGCGAAGCGGCCGTACAATGGAACAGGCCATCGGCCCTGCTGAAGCCAATCTTCTGTTCGCACTGGGGGCGGGGAGGCCTTCACAACTACCCACCCCCACTTCCTGGGAAGCCGGCCCAGTGACAGGGCCCGAGGAGGTCTTCAATCCGGCGAGCGCCTACCTGAACTGCCTTTTTCTGGCTAGGCCTGGCCAGTGCTGAGAGGGGTAGGGTGGATTTAGTGAAAGGGTAAAAAGGAGAGGGGAAAAGGGGAGAAAGTTGGATACAAAAGCCCTGATCTGTACCAGCGTGGCCACGCCGCTTTGAGTGGGTTTACCGGGTATTTGGTAAATCTGCTGCCCACTTCTCTTTTTGGGCCTGGGCTCACTTTATTTATCAGATGCAAATTTTTTTAGCAGGGTTTAATTTTTTTTGTATTTTTAGCCTTTCTTGAGAAAATTTGCTTTTGACATTTTCAAAGCACTTTAGATGTTTTTCTTGTTTGGTACCATTAAAAAAGTTTTTTTTTGCCATTTTCAAAATTTCAAACTCTTCTTGTGCGTTCGTTTAAAGCATAAGTATAATCTATTTTAATTTTTTTGCACTAAAACTTTTTTAAAAAAGTTTTTCAAAAGTTGCCGCTATAATTTACGTAGCCTACGCACAGAAAGAGACAGGTAATTCCGCTTTTTTCAGTAAAAAAATTAAAGTTTCTTATGTGTGAAAATGAACTCTTTCACTAGGCTTCTCTCTCCTGAAATTGTCAACAACAATCACTGTCTTTGTCGAGCCACATCCCTCATTATTAGAGTCATTATCGTTTTCTGTTAGTTTTTTGTATTTGATTTCTTTTTATTTGTACGCCCATGATGTGGTTTTATTTTTACAATAAAAAAGGGCCATATTCAAAAAGCCGTTAAATTTGCGGCATAATAATGCGTTTTTCAATAGTACTTCTTGCACAGAACTTTTTTCTGCTGTCGTACATTTTAATTTTTGCACTGTAGAGTACGTGTGTGTATGTAATAATTGACACACTGTAGAGTTTCAAACTGCGCAGCAATAATCATAATAATGTTTGTGTAGGTTAGCAAAAAAAACTTTTAAAGATCAAAAAGTCACAGAACTGACCTAAATTCCTTTATAAGCAAACATTGACGTTGGTATTTTTTCCATTACAGCCCCTAAATTTTAATTTGTTT
>JAMZRA010000006.1:2142989-2199894 GCA_024499935.1 Tyrophagus putrescentiae | reverse complement strand
GTTGTTGCTTTTTGTTGTTGCTTTTTTGAGCGAAAACAACGCCCTTTAAACAACGTTTTGTTTGTTTGTTTGGTACTCGCACTTTGCCTCACACTACTTTTTTTACTTAACATTTAAAGTTTTTTTCCCAAAGTGGGCCCATTTCAGCGCAAATTTAAATACCCTCGGGTTTTTGGTTTTTAAACTCGCTCACTCACAAGGGGGCTACTTTGGCTTTCTGCTGCTGTTGGGTGCCACTGCTAAAACCCCTTTAAAGGGGCACAACGACTAAAGTGTTTTGTTTGTTTCCTTGTTTTTTTTATTAAAAAATAAAATTAATTTTTTTTGTGAACGCTTTTCCTTGGGGGAGCACAAAAACAAGATCCAGCAAATGAGTGCTGGAGGTAAAAAAAAATTATTTAAAATTGGGGTGTGGTTTGTGTGGGTTTTTGACATTTAGGTTCAAGAGTACATCAGGTAAAAGAAAAAAGAAGTCATAATGTATAAAATTGATAAATGGAAATAAATAAAAGAAGGAAAGGAAACTAAAATTTAAAATTTATTACAAAAAAAATGCGTTTTTAGTTGGTTGGTGGGTTAGATACAGGCCAAACAACAACAATTAATAAAAATAATTTTTTAAATAGAACTTGTTGTTTAAAAAAAAATTATTTGTTTAATACTTTTATTATTTTTAAAAAAGGCAAACAAAAACGTTTTTCTGCCAAATTAAATCTTTTTTTTTATATGGTTAAAAAAAAACAACAACCACATAAAAAGGGGGAAAAAATAGCTTTAATACTAAATCATGACAGCTAACCAATTAATAACCTTATCTGAAAATGAGCACACCCTTTCCAACATTAAGGTGCTCGATTCATTTTTTATTTCAATAAAAATAAATTTTTTTGTTAAAATTTTTTTTTTGCATGCCATTTTCCGGTTTTGCAAAAATTAGGATTTTGACAAATTTTTGAGTTCATTTCAGTTATTTTTTACTTTTTTTCAGTACTCTAATGCTTTCATTTTAGTGCCAATACCCTATGATTACTAACATTGGAACAAAAGTTTTAACAGAATCGGAAGTGCTTAGTTGTAGTTTGATTTTTCTTTTGTTTCTTTTTTCTTTCTTTCCTTACGTCAAAAAGCACATTTTTTTTAAAAAAAGAAAAAATTTTTTCCCCCAAAAACGTTTTTGCTAAAAACAAAAAATTATTTTTTGTGTTTTGAGGAACTGTAATTTAGAAAAGTTTTGACGGTAACAATAATTAAAAAATTTTGAAAATTTTATTTGAATAGAAAAAAAAATGGATTTTTTTGTTTTATTTAATCACACAATACAAATATCGATTTATTATCTTCTGTTACAGCTTTTAAAATAAAATGAAAAAGCGTTCAACTTTCTACTACATTTTAACTTGTCCTTCACTTTGAATTTGTCCGATCAGTGCAAAAATGTTTAGCGTTTTTGAACACATTACAGAAAAATACCAGTTTGAATTGATTACATTAATTTTTTTCTCTCTTTCACATTTTATTTGCTAGTGTGATCATGTGTTTTTTGAGTGGCTGTACTAGAGAACGAGAAAGAACGACTGCCAACAGGCAAACTCTGATTATAAAAGTACTGAAAAAACACACTGGCAATCAAAGCTCTTGGCAACATAAGAAGAAGACATTATCACACTGCCGGCTCACACAGCTGACCTTGAGTGGCCAAAAATATCATCATAGAAACAAAAATCTCACTCTGATGTAAGCAACAGCAATCCGCACTTGCAGTGCAAAATTTAGCTCCCCGAGGAGGTATTTAAAAGAGTTGTTTCCCTTGAAAATAAACATTAATTGGCAATGAGAGGTAGGTAGCTCTTCGGTGAAAAACAATTTGCTGATTTGTTGACTTTGGTTTGAACTAGCCAGAAAAAGCGAGTCGAAAAACAACGGGGAGATAAAAAAGCTGATTTGGCTCTAATCAAAGTTGTTATTTTTGCTGTTGCCGCTCCGCAACTTCCCTTTGTTTGTTGGTTGTACGGCTGCAGCTGTACAACTTTTTTTTGCAATTTGGCTAACAACACAACAACAACTACCAAGCAAACAGCAAAACAAAAAGATGGATTTTTTTCTAACTCTGGTGCTCATTTTGAGCGGCCTGCTGGGGCTGTATTACCTGTAAGTAACTTATTTAATATTTAAAAAATTTACTAATTTTCTAAACACGCTTTTACTTAGACGCATCAAAAAGAAGTACTCCTACTGGAGCGACCGGGGCGTCCCCGGCCCCCGGCCGTCCTTCTTCGGCATGGGCAACCTCTTCGCCGTTTCGGCGATCGACCGGAAGTGGCCGAGGTTCGCCTGTGGCAGCAGTACGGCCCCGTCTACGGGGTTACCTTGGCTTCGACCCGGTGCTGACCATCGCCGACGTCGACCTCATTCAGCAGGTGATGGTCAAGGACTTTGGCCACTTTATCATAGGCAAGAGTTTAAGACTTATCATAAGCTGTTCAACCATAACCTCTTCTTTGCCGAGGATGACGAGTGGAAACGGTAGGATAAACAAAAATTTGTTTGTTTTAGCTTCATATTTAATTTTTTAAATTTTTTAGAATTCGAAGCATCGCCTCGCCCTCATTCACCTCCGGAAAGCTGCGCTCAATGGCGCCGCTGATGAACCGGTGCATCGAAAGTTGGTCACCTACTTTAACAGTGTAGCCGAAAACGGAAGTGGGTGATCAAGACCAAAGAAGTGCTCGCCGGTTCACCATCGACAACATCGCCCTCACGGCGTTGCCACTGAAACGGATGCTAATGATTCTCGCCAGTCTCTGAGTCCCTTCATCAAGAATGGCCTAGAAATATTCGACTTTCCGGTAGAAAAGATGATTTTTGCCTTTTCCTTTCCCCGATGGTTCAACAACCTGATTGGCGTTCAACACAACTTTCGCCAGCGGAACTTTGACTTTTTTGTACAGCTGACGCAGACGATTGTACGGCAGCGGAAAGCGGAAAAGGAAAAGGCGGAAGCAAATGGGACGACTGGCCAGAGCAAACGAAACGATCTAGTGCAGCTGCTGATTGACGGTTATATTACTGAAGGTGACCTTCAACAGATGAACAAAAATTTGGATAAGCTAAGTGCTGAAATTGAGGGTAAGTTTGTAAAATTTTTTCTTTTTAAACAAAATTTTTTAACTTATTTTTTAATTACTTAGATTCCATGGCAAAACTACTAATGGCAACCACTCAATTTCCTCAGGCGTCAAAAGACACCTGACAGAAGATGAAATAGTTGCTCAATGCATTTTTTTCTTTTTTGCTGGTAATATTTTAAAGTTTTGTTTTTTGATAACTTGTTACTTATCATTTTTTTTTTGTTTCAAAAGGATTCGAGACTACCGCCGGCACTCTGACACTCTGATCTTTGAGCTGGTGAGCAATCCCCAAATTCAGAAAAACCTATCAAGAGCTGGTGGAAGTTCTAGGAACACTGGATCCTTCCTCTGAGCAGTACTACGAGGCAGTGATGACCGACTACCTTATCTGGAGGCGGTTATCAAGGAGACCCTGCGCAAGTATCCGCCGGTAGTTCGCCTGGACCGTCGCTGCGCCACTGAGGGCTACAAATTGGGTGGAATTACCCTATCAAAGGGAACCCTGGTTCACGTGCCCTCCTTTGCCGTGCACCGCAACCCGCAGTACTACCCGGAACCGGAAGTTTTCAAACCGGAACGTTTTTTGGCGGAAAATAAACATCTTCTTGTTCCCAACCCTACATTCCTTTTGGCATAGGCTCGAGAAACTGTGTTGGAATGAGATTCGCCTATCAAGTTCTGCGACTGATGTTGGCCACCATTTTGCGGCAGTTCAGTTTACCGCCACTGAGGGCACGCCCTGATAAGCTTCAGTTTAGATCGATGAAGCGCTGTTGAATGTTGAACCGTTTCCGGTGGCAGTTGAGCGTCGAAGTTGAGAGAAAAAACAACAAAGTTCTTTAATTATATCTGAAACGTTTGATTAAATTTGCCCCGCCTTACCGCCGGGGCTGTAGTTGATGCGAATGCTAAGCGGACATCGAGCGTCTGGGCAAAATGGTATCCGGAAATTCCCTCTCCAACGCCTTTTCAATCACGTCCATCGTCCGTAGCCGCCGGTGCAGGGCCAGGTCCGCCAGCCGGCTCATCACCCAAACTATTGCCTTCCATTTACAAAGCGTTCCCAAATAAACTTCAGCAGCTGGTAGTGAAAACGCTCAGAGAACGTCCTCAGTGGATAGTCCCGCTCCGCGTCCACCACCCGCAAACAGGGCGCGTGGTAGTGCATGAGAACGTTGTAGGGAAGAGCGGGTTCACGAGCGACATGCCGTCGCAGACCGCCCGGCACATGCGCTCTCCGGTCGGCTCCCGCCGCTCTGCGACCGCCAGCCGAAAACTTCCGGCGTACATCAGCCGACAGAGGGCGGCCACCTCGCCGTCACTTCCGCCGCTGCAGAGGTTGAAGCGATCCTCGATGCCCAGACAGTAGCCCATGACCCGCCAAAAGTGCCACAAGGAGTGAAAGTCCGCCCGGGTGAAGGTGTGAAAGCCAAACTAGGTTTTAAAAAAAATTAAAACGCATTTTTCACTAAGCGGCTATTTTCACTACCCCCGCCCTCCCACCTCTTGGGAAGACCGTCAGCAGGCCCATGAAGGAGAACTGGGCGCCGACCATGGCGTACTGGCTCAGCCAGAGATGATCATCTTTAGTAGCCTGAGAGCTTGAGGAACGTTTAGCTTATCAGCCGTCTGCCGGTGCAGTCCTCGGACTACTTTCAGAGAGCGGAACGCCTCTGACCGAGGGTCAAGGGGTCGGAATGAAACCAGCTGCGCACGTGCCACAGCGTGGACATGTACCGCGTGAAGAGCGTGACACGGTGGCCGACTGCCCGGTGGTCAGCAGCGGAAGTAGGCGTCAGTTTGGGCGAGGCGAGCATTAGGCCGTAGTAATGGGCAATTCCAATTCTGTATTTAAATTTTTAATTGTGTAATTAAAATTAACAAATTAAAATAGCAAAACTACATTAATTACATTATAGAGTAGGTGGAAAAGAGCTGCTGCTCCTCGGCGGAAAGTTTCCGGTTCGTACCAGACGGAATCGTCTTTGACTGCAATTTGGGTTCATTCCCGCGTCACCTTTCCTTTGGTGAAGATGAGCGTCAGCTTTCTCAGCGCCCCGTTCAGGTCTTCATTGTTCTGTTGTTCTTTTTGTTAAAGTTTTTGACATTTTTTTATTTGGTTTTTTCTTTACACCAACACAAATAATAAGACACACTTTGAAAACTACTAATGACAGCAAAAAATAATAAGTGCTGCTTTTGTGTGTTGTTGACAGTGTTTGGAGTTCTAAGTTTGGTGCAAATCAAAACTGTTTATTGGCGCTAATTAGCACGAATGTATGCAGGCTTTGATGATAATAATAAAATTAAAATGATAGTAAAGTACAGCTACGTCTACGTAGCTGCCTGTGTGTGTGTGATAACGAATGTAATAAAGTGATAATAAAAATCGAAAATGTTGTACAAAATTAGTGTTTTGTGTACAAATGTACAAATGAGTGCGCACTTGTTCTTTCTTTCAGTTTGTTGATATTGGTGTTAATCTTTTGCTATTGGACATTTGTCATCAAAAAAATCAAACTAAATGACAAAAATCTTTTTGAACTTGATTTTTACTTATCAAAAAAAGTCAACAACAATTTATTTTATTTGGAGACTTTCCTGCATTTTTATCTGTATTTTAGTTTATTAGATTAGGAAACTGCTCAGCAAAAAAAGTAAAAAGTTAAATGACTGATAAAGAAACAACTAAAAAACTGGGTTTTAACTTTTAATATCAATAAAACCAACACAATCCTCAAAATGTCCTAACATTAAAAAATTTACGTCTATAATTAAGTTGCCTGTCAACTTTGTTTATTAGCGTTTACTTTTAATTGAGTAAGTTGACTGGTTCATTTATTAACTCAGTTCAAGTGCATTCGGGTTAAGAACTAGGCAGTCGTTATTGTTGGTGTTATTCGCCTTTTTGTGGAACTATTTTTAAACTGAGCGCAAGTTCAGCTGAAAGACCAGTAGTGAAATCAATCAATTTGAGTTCAGTAGAATTACTTCTACTCCTACAACTCCTACAACTTGAAACATATATAAAACAAAAACTTTTATAAATTTTATCTTACGCTGAAATTTAATAAAAGGGTTCCAACTGAAGTTTAGTAGTAAAAGCTCAACAACAGCAACACGAGCGATTGATTTTAAGTCAGTAAAGAAAAAATAAAGCAAATAAAAAGCAGTTTTAAGTTTATTTAAATTCCTTCAACAGAACTGAAAAAATAACCAAAGATCATGATTTTCATCAAAATTGCCGTCCCTTTTAGTGGACATCCTTTTTGCCGTCCTAATCCGATTAAAAATTTGCCTTTATCGCCGCCTATTCCGGCGCACCAAACTCGCTTCAGCCGGTGACCGGAAAACACTGGCTCAAATCTACTTATTTATCTCTATCACCATTCAACTCCTTAAACTCCTGCTCACCTACCTCCTCCGCCCGGGTGACTTCACCAAAACGGTCCTCTTTGACTATTTTACCTAGCCACCTCCGCACGGAGTTCAACCTGGCCATTGCGCCGGTGCTGGCGATGATCGCCTACTACTACGGGTAGGCCACTTTGAGGTTGAGGGTAATGGAACGATGCAGCTCGCCTATCGAGTACTGCTTGAAGGCGAGCACTCCTGCTTTCTGCAAACGGAAACCACGGAAGTCAAGGGCCGAAATGTCCTGGCATGATCAAGGCCTCTGCTCTGCTTTTTCTAAACGCTCAGAGGTGTTCATCGTCGTCTTAGGTAGGTTTGAACTTTATGACCGATTTGGCGGCCACTAAACTGCATCTTATCATTTTTTTTGTTTTTTCTTTTAAGATATCTTCATCGTCAGCTGTCAACTGCGACTGTACGCGCTTATCACCGCCGACCAGTCTACCACTTATCTTCACGACGGAGTTTGGGGCCTTTTTCTAATGTTTTTAATGCAGTTCAACGCCCTCTCGCTGTACATCTGGGTCTACACCTTCATCTACATCGCCGAGATGGCCGCCACGCTGTCCGTCGTAGTGACGGAGATTGTCTTCATTCGCTTTCGCCAGGCGAGCCGCCTGATCAGTCCTCAGGGTCGAATTAGCTTCAAAAGTCCTTGTCTGAAGGTGCAAAAGTACAACAGCAGCGGCTATTTTGACCTGCATCGCTTCTTCGCCTTTCACGCCCACAACCTAAGCGTGGTCCTCGTCTTTAACCGGCTCTACTCAAAGCTGCTCCTCGCCTACATTGTCAGCAATGTGCCGCTGAGTGCGCTGATTATCAGTCGGCTGATAAGGGCGCCCGCGGTTACCCTTCACAGCCTCTTTCTGGGCACCATTCTCCTGGGGCAGTTTGCCGCCCTCTTCGGCAATCACCTAATGGCCGCCCTCTACCCGAAGCGAATTCACCAGGCCAGAGAGCCGTTGACGAGGCTCAGCTTCCGGTTGCAAAGTGAAAGGAGCGGAGAGGATCGAAATAGCTCTTCTGAAAACAGTTTTCACCTGGGAACACGCCTTAAACTGGCCAACTACATCGCCAAACTGTCCACTGATAATCAGTATGGCATCTCCTTTTTGCAAAGTAGCCTGGTGACTCTTGCCACCTTTTTCAAAGTGAGTGTTTCTAATTCTTTTTGTGTGTGTTTGTTAACTTAACCTATGGTTAAAACAATTTTCCTTATGCCCACTAGTTTCTCATGTTTTACAGTCAAATCTTTATGATGACGTTTAATTTGTTTAAAAATTAATTACCAAATAGGTAACTATTATTCTTTTGAATAAAATATTAAGCTTTCAAATATTAAACTTTTTATTTTGTTTAGTATTAATTATTAATTTAGTTTTTTAAATAAAAAACAAAAGAGTATAAATTATTAAAAGCAGATTAGTGTTGGCACAAAAACAAAAGGGTAAACAGTTGCTTTTTTATGTACAGGTATATAAACTGAGCCTAAACTTAAATTTAAAATGTTTTTTTATTTATTAAAAAACAATTGCCAATTTTGTTAATTCTGCAAGCACAAAGTTCCCATTACGGTGTGTTCAAAATGTCATTAATTATTAACAGCAACAACAGCAGCAACAGAATTTCATTACCTGGTTGTACCTTCTTTCAACTAATTTTCTTTTTCATTAGTTGAAAATAGGCAATCATGTGCTAGCTTTTTTATGTATCAAAGTCTAGATAAATGACACAACTGAAACTATGTTCAATTTAGCTAATCGTTAAATTTTTTTAAATTTGAAATTTTTATATAAAACTGCTGAATTTAGTTTTTCACAACTATTTAATTTAAAAGCTGAAAATGGAATCACTTTTCTGCTGTCGAGAGCGAGCTACTCAGGTCACCGGCCAATTATCAGCAATTTTATTCATTCTAGTGCCCTACAAAACGGTCAGCTACTTTAAACAGGCGTTCCTCATATCAAAACGCCTTTCCTTAGACCCAGAAGAATTCCTCCTCTCTTCAAGCTGCTCTACGCCATTCTCGCCTATGAATGGTCAAGATGATCATCTTCAATTTTTGCCCTGCTCAAAAGGCACTCAGGTGATCTGGTTCGACTACTTTACCTTCGCCGGCATGCCGGAAACTTCAACCTCACCTTTGCCGTCATGTACTACCAGTTTGCCTACTTCTACCAAGTCTGCTACTTCCAAAGCTACCTCAACGGCAGCACCGTGACCATGTACAAGGTTCTGGTTCTACAGCAGGTCCGCCCGTCTTTCTCTCCACCAAGTACCAGGGAAAGTACGAGGTGACCGCCTTTGTACGGCGGCTCTACCTGGCCATCCTCAACTACCAACAGGTGAACGTCATTAGTCTAGGTAAAATTAAATACTATTATTTTTAGCTTTTTTAGCTAAAGAAAGCTATTTAATTGATTACAGTTGCCTTTGCCGTCAAGTCGCAGCTCAACATTCTCCAGTTTATCAGCCAAATCCGGAAGCTCTTCAGACATTCAGCATATTTTACTAGCAGAAGTGAACGCCCTCCTCTTCTTCATCAGCCTGGGCGCCTTTGTGCACATCGCCAATCTCTCGGTGACAATTGGCGTCACCACTGTCTGCTGCACTTTATCCTCCTCAGTCAGATCAAGCAGTTGCTCTACTTTTCTAAAAACCTAATTTCCAGGCGAAGCAGCACCTTCACAACTGCCGTTACGCGGAAGTTCATCTCCCACCAAACTTCCGCCCTGCTGCAGGTGCTAGCCTTTGACCGCCTCTTTGGGTCGCTTCTCTTTGCCTACATTCTCGCCAATTGTCCGCTGAATGCACTTGCTTGCAGTTTGCTGATTCAGGGTCGACTTGAGGGGGCCAATTCAAAGGGCGACCTAAAGGGCAACCTAGTTCAATTCGTCATCGGCCAGTTTATTCCCTTCTTTGCGGTGCACGTCATGGCGGCAAAGTACAGCCGAAAGTTGCACACTCCAACTTTAAGGGTTTTGTCTTTAAACATTCAAAATAGGATGAGATTAAATTTTAACTCAAGTTCAACTAGCAGTTCAATTCGAGATCAGCATCAGGTGATGCGCTTTGTGGAGCACTTTCACACCGCCAGTCCCTATGGAATTACCTACGCGGGCATGGGCCTGGTGACGATGGTCACCTTTGCCAAAGTGAGAGATTTTTTTGTTGATACTTCTTTATTATTTGAGTAATTTACAACATTCATTTTTTTCTCTTCTACTTTGCAGTTCTGCATGTACTACCACCAGTTTCTGATGTACATTTACATGATTGAATTTTAATTTAGTGTTAAAAAAAGTTTAAACTTGAGAAGGGGGCAATTTTGTTCAACTCATCCAACTAATCAATAAATTACCTCTACCCCACTTGCTGTACTTGCAACTTCTTTTTCCTGACAGTTTAAGTTTCCAGTTTTTCTTGAGAAAAAATTAATAGCACTAATAAAAAACACACTGTTACAACAACCTCTAACAAACAAGATCATTAATATAATAACTTTGGCATTTCAAAGAAAAGAGAGGGATTTTAAAATGACTAAATGTTAGTTCAGTTTAGCAACTTTTTTTTATTAATCCTGTGTATATATTTTGATTTTAAAAATATTAAATTGATTTTCATAAAAAAATGAACTTATTTATAAGTTATTTAGCAATTTTTTTAATAATCACATTTTCAATTTTCAAAACTGATGCAGCTAAAAATGCAGTTGCTAAGTTCAAGTGCGATTTAGCTGTGTTTGAGCGCTGCGTCAGCACACTCTTCGTCAACGCCGATGAAACCTTTGTCTATCCAACTAATTTAAAGGAGATGAACGCCACCTGCAAGTAATAATTAAATTCATCGTTTAATTTTGTTTTATAATTTACAAACAAAAATACAAATTAAAAACTGCCTACAGAATACTGCACAAAGTCGACAAGTGCAGCAAGGACTACCTGGAGTACTGCCTCAAAGGAGAGACCAAAACGGTGGCAAAAATTATTCTAGTAAGTTAAATTTCTTTTTAAATGACAAAATTCCTAAATTAATTCCTATCAATTTTTTTTCAAGTACGGTAATGCCCGACAAAACCGCCTCTACTGTTCAAATGCCGCCCGGAAGACTACCTTTACCATCTTTGGCCGCTGCGCCAACCGCCACAAAGCGGAGATCTACGGAAATACCGTTCAACTGAACAGGGACCTTCACGCGGTGGCCGCCTACCCGGTGAGGCGGGAGAAGATTAATCTGACGTGCTGGTAATTTTATTAAATACATTAGAAGTTGCAATAAAGTTAAAAAACAACATTCAATGTATCAGCAACACCTACACCTTCAAAAAGCGAATGATGAAGACAATTGCCGACTGCACCCAGGCAGAACAGGATGCTTTTGAGGCCTTTTTGGATGGCTCCTCCACCGACGGCATGTCGGTGATGTGCACTGTTCAGGTACAGGTTTAAACATTTTAAACTCTTTTTAAATTTAATTAAACTTTTTTGATTAATTATTTTTCCTCAATTTAACTTCAGGAAAACTCCGACGAGTGCAAGCGCCTGCAAAGGAAGCTGCCCAAGTGGGGCAACAAACCGCTGCGACGGAAGGTCATCTTCCTCTCCATCATCGATGTACTGGAGAGTTTGTAGAAGAAGGTAGGAAGGAGGAGGAGGTTGTTCAGTTCTTATCAGCTGACTGATTTTTTAATTGCAATTTTGTACTCCAGGCAAACTTAAATTTCAAAAAATTGATAAGAAAAAAGAGGGTAACTATCTGTCGTGTGCATAAATTAGCAATTAAATGAAAAGCTTTGCGGTAGAAAAAAATGTGTTTTTTGGAAATTAGTAAAGTTTTAATTCTTTTTTCTTTTTTTTCTTTTTGTGTTGCCTAATTACTGTAATCTTAAAATTGATGTGTAATCTTTGTAAGTAGTGGAATAATTTAGTAATGTCAGTTTTTTGCTAATGTTTTATCAGGCGCATTTATCAAAACTGAAAACCCACAGCAATTTATTTGAACAATTTTATCAAATTCAGTTTTTGCATCAGTAACAACAAATGAAAAAGGTATAAAGCTGTGTTGAATTAACTTTTCATTCACTAGCAGCAAATTAACAACACAGTTTTTGGCTAAAAATAACCTCTGTTATTTTTTAAAAAATTAAAAATGAAGCAAATAAAATTGACACAACTTGTGACGTTGCTGGGTAGTAGTGTTTTACTTCAGCTAGTTTTGTTTACTTTACCAACTTTAGCTAAACAACAACAATCTGCCTCTAACAAAAAGATCAACTTTAAATGTGATCACAAAAAATTTGAAGCGTCTATCGATCGATTCTTCTACACCGGCGACAGCGACTTTATCTGGCCCACCACATTAGCTGAACAGAATGCCAACTGCAAGTGAGTCTTTTTGAGTATAAAAAAAAGTTTATAAAAATCAGCAAAAAATTTACTAACTAAAAAAAACCTAGAAAGATAAAAGAAGTGGAGCGGTACTGCAAAGACTACGTTGAGAACTGCCTCAAACGAGAGACGAGGAACATCTTCAAGGTTCTGCTGGTTAGTTGGCAAGCAATTCTAATTTTGAAAAAAAACAACAAAAATTTACAAATAAAAAACTTTTTTTTAGTACGCAAACTCCCGTGTCCAGCGCAGCTACTGCCTGAATGACGGCCGCAAGCGACTCTTCACGACAATGGGCGCCTGCATGAACCGCCATCGCGCCCAGACAAGCGCCCTCGATGACGCCCTCAATCGAGATCTGCACGCAGTGGCCGCCATGCCCGAGAAGAAGTTGAAGATACCCATTCTCTGTTGGTGAGTTTTAATTAATTAACTTTAATCTAACAACAGCATTTTTAAACAATTAAAATATTTAGCGACTACTTTGCTTTTAAAAACCGAGTAATGGCCGTACTGAGTGACTGCACCAAAGAGGAGCTGGACGTTTTTGAGGCGTTCATTGACGCCTCCACCACTGATGGATTTTCTTTGATGTGTAATGTTCAGGTAAAAAAAATTGAGTATTTTTGATATTTTTTTAATGTAAAAATGTGATGCTTTTTGTTGCTGCTAGGAAAACTCGGATGAATGTAAGCGGCTGATGAAACGGCTGCCCAAGTGGACCAAACCGCTAAAGCGGAAGGTGGCCATGATAGCCGGCATTGATGTGATTGATAGTTTGTAATAAATACTTAAATTAATAAAAAAATTGTGGTTTTTTGTTAAGCATTTTAAACATTACAAAATTATCAGTCAAGTTAATACAGTATTTTTTATTTTAAATTTTTTAAACAGGTTTTGATGGTATGTTTACCTTGATTTTTGGCATTAGTGCATTAATTAAATTTAGCATTGGCAGATAGATAAACTAGAAAAATGATAAGTACTACCCTAAAGCCTACTGCAAAGTTTATTGCCAGTGCAGTGTCACGGGAAAACGATAATGACCTTCCACAGAAAAAAAAGAATAAAAAATTCACAAGAAACGATCAGCTTTCTTTTGCTATTTTTTGCAGTACATAGCAAACAACTTTGATACAGGGTAAACAAAAAATACAGTTTATAGATAGCCAAAAATCCAATGAAAAAACTAAAATATTTAGCTCACTCTGTAACTTTTACCTTGTGATTGATTAAAATAAGTCAGTTGAAAACTAAAGTACACTTGTCTATCCAAAACAACTACACATTTGCTGCAAACAAGTACGATAGAAGTAAAAGTGCCTGTAGAACTACTGGTTCAAAGGTAGAGCAGGGTATTTTTTTCTGTTTTCTGCTGCAACTTACAAAAACTTGATAATGACAGAAAAAGGTCGCCACTTTGTTTCCCGATAAAAGAAACAAGTTTAAAAATTTTTTGCATTTAAAATGAACATAAAGTTAGCAAAATGATACATTTTTCTAAATTAAAACTACCTGTTGCATCAAAGTCAACAGTTTCATTTTTCTCAGCCATTTTACCGTTATTTTTCATTCTATTATCAGTTTTTGTGCTTCAATTGAGTTCAGCTTCAGCAGCAGCAGCGGTAAATAATAAAACGGACAATAGCACAACTTGCAATGAAAGGGCATTTGAAGAAGCCATCAAAACGCTTATTATGTTTGGCGAAAAAGGCTTCGTTTTTCCCACTTCAGCAAAGAGCATGGCTAGGCGGTGCAAGTAAGTTTGCGGAGTATAAATCTTTAACTTTTAAAAACTAAAACCCCGTTATAATAACCAACTAGAGTCGTCAAATTGGCGGAAACGACCAGCAAAGACTACATCAACAACTGCCTGAAAGGAGAGCTCAAAAGCACCTCTAAAGTGACGTTGGTAAATTTTAAAATAATTTTAAATCAAAATCGTTTTCCTTAGTTAAATTTTTTTTAATTTATTTTAGTACAGCGTCGTCAAGGCCAACACCAACATCTGCAAAAGCGGCAACAAACGGACGGCCTTTTTGGCGCTGGGAGGCTGCTTAAATCGACACCGAGCTGAGTTCAGCCGCATCATAGTCCGCCTGAATAAACTCTTCTACGCGGTGAAGGTGTACCCGATTAAAAAGGAAAAAGTTCCTCTGCTGTGCTGGTAAGTTTTAATCAGTTTTCAAGATTTAAAATTATTCTAACTGGTTTGCTTTTATTTTGAACAAGCAACTACTTTGTCTTTAAGCAGTTGGTCCTGGAGAAGCTGACCGACTGCACCGAGGCCGAGGTGACCGGCACTGAGCAGCTGATTGACACCTTCTCCGCGGATGGAATCAACCTGGTCTGTGATTCGAGCACAGAGGCCTCCGACCAGTGTGACCGACTGCTGAAGAAGCTGCCCAACTATGAAAAGTACCCCTCCAGTCGGATCTTCTTTCTCACCGCCGTGGACATTATGCATTCGTTGTAGAAAAAAAAATTTAAACTTGATTTGCAAAAAAATTTTTTTGAGATCTGCATAAACATTAGCACAATTTAGAGTATAGGTGAACTCATTACTTTTTAGTGAGTGAGGGTATTTTTTCAGCAAAAAATTACAGTTACCAAAATTGTAAATAAATTCCCCTTTTTACAATGTTGCAAAGCAACAGTTGTCAGTTTTCAACAGCCGCAAAAGCAACACAAATTGTGCCACTTTATTCACACTGATTTGTTTTTTACATCACTGCAAAAACGCACAATGTTTTTATATAAAATCAATCAGCTAAAAACATTAAAATTTTACACATTTTCAACATTTTTACTTTGTATTTATTTACTACTTTACTCAGCATTTTTGGAGCAAATGCAAAACAAAGCAGCACAGCTAATAAAAACTTTAAATGCAATGAAACGGAATTTGAACGCTGCCTCAATCGCCAGCTAATGCTCGGTGACCGCAGCTTTGTCTTTCCCGTCAACGGCAAACAGGTCAACCGGCGGTGCAAGTAAGTAAGATAATCTAGACAATTGTTTTTAACATTATCAAAAAGGTTCAATAAAAACATTTCAAAATTTCAGAGAAATCAAAGTTCTCGACAAGTGCACTCGCGACTACGTGGAGCACTGCTTCACCGGCGAGACTAAAACGGTGGGCAAAGTGGTCGCCGTAAGTTTAAATAATTTTCTGGAGCATCTTATTAAACTTATCAAATTTTATCAAATTTTTTTTTCAGTACAGCGTCTCCAAGGCAAACAAGGGCTACTGCGCCAGCACTAATAAACGGGCAATTCTCGCCTCCTTTGGCGCCTGTGCCAATCGCCACCAGAAGGACTTCATCAGGACGGTGCGAAAGCTGAACCGCATCTTTCAGGCCATCAAAATTCACGACAACATCAGCGACAAGGTGCCACTCTTTTGCTGGTAAAGATTGGTCAATTTAATCAAAAATGATTCAACTAATTTTTAACCTTCTTTTGTAGCAATTTCTACCTCTTCAAAGAGGAGATCTTATCCAGTCTGACCAAGGACTGCACTGAAACAGAGTCAAATAATATTGAGGCCCTGGTAGAGGTCTTTTCCGGTGATGTTCTCAACTTGCTTTGCGACGCCTCGGCCTACGAGAACACTGACCGCTGTCCGGCGCTGCTGAAAAAGTTGCCCAACTATGAGCGGCTATCAGCTGATAAGGTGTTCTTCTGGTTGCCGTGGACATTGTGAATGGCAATAAATGAAAATAAAACTGAAAAAAGTGGCACTAAAATAAATTAAAAAATGCAAAAAAATGACAAAAAAAATTTGAACTCTGTCGTACAAAAGGTACAGTTGATGTAAACTGGTTTGACGTGCAAACTTGCTCGGCAACAATCATGAATGTTGTTAGCACTCAAAAAAGCTGTACCAAATGTGTCCTGACATTTTTTTCATCTGTTGTTGAAAAGATAATTTCAACAAAAATTGTGTGGTTTATCTGATGTTTAATCAAAATTATCCTAAGTGTGCTACCGCTATCAGCAAAGAATGAAACACATTTCCAGCTAATGCCCGGAAGATGTAAAGAGGAAAGCTTGTTGCTGCTGTGATCTTCAACATTAAACATTTCACATTGCTAAAAATACATTTTATTTCTTTGAATTTTTTCTCATCTTCTTCTAATCACAACACTAAGGGGCTGACTTTCTGCTTGATTTGTGTAATAAAACAAACCCTATCAAAATCATAAAATCAACAATTTTTCAACCTTTTTCTCGGTATTGGTCGAAGGCTCTATCTCCCATTTTACTTGATTGCACTTGAAATCTCAGATAAAAGAGTGGGTATATAATGAAAAATGAAAAAATAATGCTTAGAATAAATTAGAAAAAGAAATCAATACCACAAAAATGACTCCTACACTGACAAGGGCGTCAAACCGGGAGGGGGCGTTTTCTGCGCTTTGACTACGTCAGCTTCATTGTGGGCAATGCAAAGCAGGCGGCCACGTACTACTGCGTTCACATGGGCTTCAAGGTTTGTTCTTATCAATTTAAATTTATTTGTTAAACACTCTTATTAATCAATTTTATCTTCTTTTTCTCAGCCTCTCGCCTACAAGGGCCTAGAAACGGGGTCCCGCGACTTTGCCGCCCATGTCGTCAAGCTGAACGACATTGTCCTTGAGTTCGCCTCGCCGCTCAATCCCGAACCGAGCCACCTTAGTGATCACCTGGTCAAACACGGCGACGCAGTGAAAATAGTCGCCTTCTCAGTGGAGGACATTGAGGGCATCGTAGAGGCGGCCCGGAAGCAGGGCGGAAAGATTCTTCAAGAAGTAATGGCTAAAGAAGGTGACCACCGGGAAGAGTTTGGGGTGATCAAGACGGCCCTCGTGCAGACGTACGGCGAGACGGTGCACAAGTTGATTGATAGGAGTGCTTATCGAGGAATATTTTTGCCTGGGTACAGTGGCCCAGAGCTAAAGGTTAGTTATTCCGGCTTTGATAAGCTCAAACAGTTTATCAACTCATCAACACTTCTTCTTCCTGTTTGCCTCCAGATTGACCACTTTCTCCAGTCGCTGCCGCCGGTCAGCCTGCAGGCGATCGACCACTGCGTGGGCAATCAGCCCGAGGGGCAAATGGAGGCGGTGGCTCGGTGGTACGAGCGAGTGCTACAATTTCACCGATTCTGGTCAGTGGACGACAGCCAGGTGCACACGGAATACTCCGCTCTGCGGTCAATTGTGGTCGCCAACTGGGAGGAGACCATCAAGATGCCCATCAACGAGCCGGCGGAGGGGAAGAGGAAGAGTCAGATTCAGGAGTTCGTCGACTACTACGGCGGCGACGGCGGGGTGCAGCATCTGGCGCTCACTACCGAGGATATTATCACTGGTAGGTGTGGTGGTGGTGGTTTGATAAGATGATTAGCAGTTGATAATAATCAGGGCAGGGGTCATCTTGATAATCTTTTTGACCATGTTTTTCCACTTCCTTCTTCTAGCTGTTGGCAACCTACGAGCCCGGGGAATGGAGTTTCTGCAGGCGCCCAGGGCGTACTACGAGAAGATTAGAGAGCGCCTGGCGGCAGGCAGTCCCACCACCACCAAGGTGGCGGAAGATATGCGGAAGCTGGAAGAGCTGGGAGTTCTAATTGACTTTGATGACCACGGCTATCTGCTGCAGATCTTCACCAAGCCGCTCCAGGATCGGCCGACCTTCTTCTGGAGGTGATTCAGCGGCGAAATCACAACGGCTTTGGTGCGGGCAACTTCAAGACGCTCTTTGAGTCCTTTGAGGCGGAACAGGAGCGTCGAGGTAATTTGTAGTTTAGAGTAAAGAGGATGAGAGTAAATAAAGTTGCTGCAATGCAGAAACTGTTTTTCTATCTAAAATTTAGCCATAAAAAGATATCTTTTTGTTGTCTTTAAAATTAACGACAAAAAGTGCAAAAAAGAAATCCACAAATAAAACTGATTTTCAAAAATTAATCACCTTCAACTGTACTGAATCTGTTACTTTTTTTAATAAAAAACAAGCAAAAATCTCTATTACCAGGCACTATTGATCTGCAGTTTAACAAAATGTTTTTTTGCAAAAAAATAGTAAGTGCAGTAAATAAATGAATAATTAAGTTTCCAAAAAATCTAAAATTTTTGTGCTCTGACATCATCTTCTCATGATCACATGAAAAGAAGGTGGAGAAAAAAGAAAAGGTTGCACATATGCGTCAATTACACCCGAAGGAGTTGCGCGCATTTTTAAAGTGGTAAATGATAATTTTTTAAAATGCAAACAGGACCTTGAAAAGGTAAATAAGGTAAATAATATGTAATGACCAAAACTAATGGCAATGATGCTAATCTGATAAAAAGTGATAAAAAAAATCTTTTCTCTTTTTTGTTCTCTCTCTCCTTTTTTCTCAATCTTTCTTAAACACCACTCTTAATTCTTCACTCTAAATTTTTGAATACTAATGGGCAGCACTTCCTAGCACTTCACCACTAAAATGAAAGATGCAACGATGAATTATCAAATTTTTGCATCATTATCTTTCTTCTTTTTGTCGTTTATATCATCATCATCATCATCATCATCCTCGTCATTAAATGACTAATTACTAAGGGCATATAGGGTTTAAAGAAAAGCCAATGAGTCAGTCGGCAATGCAACAAAAATCTACTTAGAAGAAAAAAGAGTAAAATCAATCAAGAAACGCACATAGAAGCAAAACAAAAAAAGTTGGTAGTGTAGTGGTAATTTCAGATTTCTTGGGCACTTTTGGTACACCCTTACTTTACTGCTGATAATTTTTTTTGTTCAGCAAGAGCTGCCGCTTCCTAGAAATCCTTGAAATTATACAGTCAGCAGCAGCAGCGCTTGGAACAGAATGAGTACAGCTACAGGTTCAACACGCTTGATCAGAAGAGGAGAAACCCTCGTAAATTATATAAAAATGAAATTAGTTAGTTTTCATGACTATTTAGATCAATGCAAAATTAGTAAATTTTTATTTTTTAATTTAAATTTTAAAATTTTAAATCATGAGCAAGATCCTACCTCAACTAGGCTACAACATGACCTACTACATGGCAATGGCTTTCTACTTTATAATCACTGTTTTAACGACTACGAATTCTAGAACCAGCCTAGCTGAAGCGGCCAAACCAGCCGGCTGCGACACTTCTTCCTTTGAAAAATGTCTCGACCGCCTGATAATGTTTGGCGACGAAAGCTTCGTCTACCCAACTAACCTGAAGGAGATGAACAAACGATGTCGGTCAGTTACAAAATATTTTAAAATCTAAACCCTTAAAAGTTTTAAAATAACATTCGCCTAGAGAGGTAAAAGACCTGAGCGGCTGCACCAACAAGTACGTCGACAGCTGCCTGAAGGGCGAGACGAAAAACTCGGTCAAGATTATCATGGTAAAAATCCATTGCCAGCTTTTTCCTATCAAATTATTTTTTAATTTTTTAAAAGTACGGCGTCCTCAAGTCAGCTCGGCAATTTTGCAGCACCGCCGCTCGGAAGAGCAGCTTCTTCACCTTTGGCGCCTGTGTCAATCGCCACCGAGCTGAACAGCTGAAAGCAGTTCGAGCCATCAATCGACAGTGGCACGGAATTAAACTCTTTCCCGACGCCAAGATGCGCTGCCGATGATTTGCTGGTAAGAAACACTTCTTGTTAACATCATCATCATATTTTTTTTCAACTGCAACTGAACTATCGTGTCATTTCTTTTCCCTAATTATTATCATAGCACCTACTCGGTCTTCAAGCGAGGCATGCTCGAGCCGCTGGAGAAGAGGTGCACCGAGAAGGAGGTGACCAACTTTGAGCGGCTGATTGACAGCTACGCCAGTGAGGGGCTCAATTTGCTCTGCTCGGATTATACGGTAATCTTTGCTTCAAAAACTAAAAAATATTTTTAACATTTTAAAAATGTGTTTAAATTTTCAGGAAGACTCTGACCGCTGCGCTCCGCTGCTGAAGAAGATTCCCAAGTGGACAAAGGCGATCAAGACAAAAGTGATCTTTCTCACCATTGTCGACGTGCTCGATAGTCTTTAGATGATATTGTTTTGTATAAACTAAATTATTTAAAAAAAAAGTTTACTAGTATTTTAACAATAAAAACAAACAACTAAAATTAAATTAATGCAACTAATTGCACTCATGATGAAAAAGAGAGGGGGCGATAAAAGAAACCTTTTATTACCCCCATCAAAAAGCTATTTTTTATTCAGCAAAGAAGTGCTTAGCCTAATTTAGTGCTTACCACTGCCATAAATCACTAAGCATTTTTGTTGGGCACTTGTTGGCAGTAACTCATCTTTAAAGATCAAACTCATCAAATTTAGTATGCACATCACAGAGCTGATGATGATGCACTCTTGCTAATTTTTCCGCTAATTTTTGCTGTTGTTGATTACCTCAGTAAATCTTGTTCTTTTTTGCCCATAAAATGCAGCTGATAATTTTCCGCTCTCTCATCACGCGACGTTTAGCTGCAAATGAGCTCATTTCTTCCTCGTTTTTTTCTTTTTTTCTTTTTTTCTTTTCTTTTCTTTTTTTCCTACCCTCATCCTTCAAATACACTAATTTGTCATCCAAATAAGCTCAGTAAAGTTTCTGTGGCATACTAATAAACAGTAAAATAAGCTTTGAAACAGCTTAGCATCATCATCATCTTCGAGAAAACCCATTGGCTCAATGCGTTCTCAGGCAATGGGGCAACAAGGTAAGGGTCCCCGAGGTGACCGAATGTCTAGACGAGAAAAATTAAAAGAAAAGAAGAAGAAGAAGAAGTATGTTCTCTCTCTCTCTCTCTCTCTCTCTCTCTCTCTCTCACTATCACCTAATAGTCAAATAAATAAAGTAAGTGGTGGTGGTGATGGTGATAGTATGGTAGTGTTCAGCAGTAGTGTCTGGCCTGTTGCAACCTGTTTTAATGGGTTTCATGCAGCAGCAGCAGCAGCAGCAGTACTCTTCCAAACTGAAAAACTGGATTAGCTTTTCATTCTAACGAACTAACTAACACAACTGACTAAGTTGTTCAGGCAAACACACACACATTTATTATCACCTCAACTTGAGCTGATGCTCTTTGCTTCTTTTCTCTCTCTCTCTCCACATTTCAACCTCTAAACAACAACAACAACAGCAGCAAAATAAATAAAAAATCATCCTGCGCAGTGTACGGCAAGAGTAGGAGAGAATTAATCACTCGAGAGATAACAGCAACTGCAGCAGAAACGGCAGCAGCAGAAGACACATTTGTACCTGCAAATCTGCCGAGCCCACCTGTTGCACACACGCACACACCGGCAAATGAAAAGAAGAAGAAAAAGAAATGTAAGCGAAAAAAGCAAGTAAACAACAATCGAGTTTTATTGCTTCCACTACCTACTGCTGTCAAAAATGCTGTTGTTGACTTTTTTTTAAAGTTTCTTTTCAAACTTAATTTACTGCCGAAATACTCGTCTGTGTGCAGGAGAAATGCAAATGCCAATCCTGCCAGGCTGTCACCTGCATTTTCTAAACTGTACTAGTAGTAGCTGTAGAAGTTGGCATGCTGCTCCCCATAAGTCTGCTCAAGTACCTCCTCCTTCAGAAGCTGCTGCTCGACGGCGGTAGAACGCAGGAGACGCTGCCAATGACCAGAAAGCTGAAGAATGAGAATTATTCGTCAACAGACTCCGAATCATCAACAGCAACAGACTTAGAATCATCAACAACACTATCATCTAATTTCACAACTATTTCATCAAACTTTTACCGTCATCATCACAGCCATCTTTGTTAACATGTTTCACAACACCTTTTCCCACCTCTTCTACCTCAAACTTTGTGAATGTCAGCAGTATTTCACCTCCCACCAACACCACCACCACCACCACAACTCATCACCTTCACAGGATGTTGTACGGCACAAACTCATCAACTGTACAACGGATTGGCATTTCACCTCGGCAGATCATGCCCCGGTGGCCAGTATCATCACCATCAACACCATCGTCACGGCGGTCAACCTCATCCTCATTGCCTTGATCATCATCATCGAGGTGGCCATCGCCATCGCCGTGCCCGTCATCGTCGCCATCATCATCGTCGTCGTCCTCAAGATCGTCATTCCCATTATCAGTAAGTCTTTTCTAAACCTTTAAAAAAAACCTCAAATAACCTCAGCCATCTAACGCTCAAATTTTTTTCGTTCCTTCTATTTAGTCGGCATCATCCGCGGCATTCTCGGCATGATTCCCTTCGTGAAGAAGGCCCTCCTTCGTAACGTCCTCAACGGACAGCTCGGCCAGAACCTGAAACGGGCCCTGAGCAAGGCCCAGCGGTGGCTCCGCGCCCTGGGCGTCAAGCGGGAACGCCTCCTCCTGCAGCAGCTGCTCAGCCAGCACCCCGACGACTGGTGGCACTTCGTGGGCACCGCCTGGCCGGACGCCCAGCTCGACCTGGCCGGCCAGAAGTTGGACGGCATTAACCGAGAGCTGGAGATCATCCGGCGGTATCTGGAGTTCAGCAAACTCCGCTTCTACGAGGAGGCGAAGAAGCAGCGGAAGGAGTATGCCAAAAGAAAGAAAGAGCGCTACTGTCTGCTGAAAACAGGCTTTGCAACTTTAAGCTGTTAAATGATTTTTACTGCTATCAAAAAAGTTAAAACATTTGAATAAAAATATTTCGTTAAAAGTAAAACCTGATTCAGTGCATGTTGGCCAAAAAACTAATTTTAAAAATTAAAGGACAAAAAATGACAAAACAGAATAAAATGAAAATTAGATCAACAAAAAAATAGGCCAAAAATGTTTTCAAGTGTCAGCTAAAAATTAGGCCATTGAGGGCATTAAAAAAGAGCATCTTTCCATTATTAAATGAAAATCATGTTTAACCATCATCAATCCTAACCATTTATCATCGAAAACTCTAGGAAATGCCCTATCATTAACTCAGTTGTTGTTGTTGTTGTGGTTGTGGTCGACAGAAACTGTACACATTGTAGCATCATTATTATTAGAATTAAAATACCACATCATTGCTAATTTGATGATGGCCTACCACCACCACCAATCGATCAATCAAATGGAGCAAGGAAAGAAATGAAGGGGAGAAGAAGGAACTGCCCCCTTTCTGCACCCATCGTGTGCCTTGAATTGCTAATTGGCTAGTGCGAACAAAAATGTGGAAAAAAAGGAAAAAGAAGAAGAGTCCCAATAAGGTGACGAGCATCAAATTAATAATGCCAAAAATGTGTTTTTTCCTGCCTTTTCTCCTTCTGAGTGCACGCCAGGGAAAGACCCTACGATGCCCTAGGATGCTGCTTTGAGGTGCAATCCTAATGTTAAGCACAAGAAGAGAAGAGAAGAAGAGGCAAGAAAAAGTAACAAACAAAATTAGAATAAAAACAAATTTTTTTTAAAGTTTGAGGTTAAGAGCTCTGGCCAAATATGTGTTCAGAGAAAAGAGGAACTAGTTTGTGCTTAGATAACCGGTACTGTGCTTGGACGTTCAGTGATTTGTTTTTTTTTCGTTTCAGTCAGTTGCATCAGCCTGAGCAAAAAGAAAGAAAGATGAAGCAGAGGAAGAGAGAGAGAGAGAGCTTGAACACGCTAGGAAGCAGAAGAGGAAGATAGAAATGGAGATGGAGAAAAAGAGAGAAAAAGCAAACAACTGTCGTCTGCAAACTGCTGGGCAGCAAATAAACAGAACGATTCGTTTTTCTTCTTGTTTTGCCTTGGTAGCAAAGAAGAAGAAGAAGTAGGAAAAAGATGAGCCGCCGCGTTTTCTTTCCGGCTAAAGACAGTAGCTGCTGCTGCTGCTGCTGCTGCTGCAATGATTACTGTTGGTAATTAATTAACAAAAACTCGCTAACTAAAAAAGATGCTGCTGCCCTTGAACTTGCTGCAGCTCCTTCTCTTTCGACGACTACTTTTCCCTGGAGACGATTTGAATACTCTTTGGAGCACCAGGGCTCAAGTTGAGGAGGGTGATGAAGGTAGTGATGACAGTAGCAGAATATATTCCCCATCATCATCATCATCATCATCATCATCATCTTCAGCATCAGCCTCATCGGCAGCAAAAAATGCCCTTCAACATTTTAAGCACATTCTCCTCGACTCTACAATCAATACAACAGCTTCTAAAAATCATCAACTTATCATTCTTCCAAACTACCTCACCGCCCTAATGGCGCTAAAATCTGAAGTGGATTCACTATACCAGGAAATTCTTCTACCCCTTAATGATCGACAATCCTCCATTCCACTGGGCGTGGCAGCGATCGCCACCTTCGCCGGAACGCTCTTTGACACCATCATCATCCTGCTCCTAGTAGCCAAGATCATCATCGCCATCATCGTCATCGTCCTGGTGATCATCGGCATAGCGCTGCTCATTCTCGAAATAGTCCTCCAGCTCATAAGTAAATTGTTGTTAATTGTTAAAAAAAATTTAAATAAAATTTTCTACTGTTCTAGAATACCTCTCCTACAAAGCCGGCGTCATCTCGCCCTTCATCAAGGTGGCCCTCTACCGACTGTTCCGCACAAAATATTCGACTTTCTCCGCCGCCGCCTGCTGGAGCTGCAGCGGAAGCTGGAGAAGCTGGGCATCGACACGCCCTACCTGCTTCCCCTCAAGCTGCTCGCCCACCTCCACAAGGACTTCGAGTACTTTGTCCGCCACGACTGGGCCCTCGGCCAGCTGGAATCGACCGAGGAGAAGGTCTTTCAGCTGCAGAAGGAGGTGGCCCTGCTGGCGCGGTTCATGGGCCAGGTGCTCGCCGCAGAGTACGGCGGCGAGTACGATGATAAGGCCGAGCCGTACCGCCATTACCCGCACTTTGATCCGATGAAGGTCTATGAGGAGGCAGGAGGAGGCAGTGGGAATTCCGGTGACGGGGAAGAATGGAATAAAATATTTGGTATGATAAGTGCTAGAAAAAGTCAAATCTAAAGATTCCGAGTTTTTTAATTCTAAACTTTTTTTCTTCAGATTTTTTTACTACTAAAAAACTTTGAAAAAAGTTAAACTCTGCACCCTTTTTTATCTCGGAAAAATAAACACTGTAAAACAAACAATTAAAAAAATTCGTTTACTCTTTGTTCACTAAGTGCAAACACAAAAAAATACTACCTCTTTTTGTACAAACACACAAAAAAAAGTATATCTATTTCTTATTCAACGGAAACGTTCACTTTTCAGTCTATTTACTTTTTATCACGCAATGAACTGGTGGGCAGCTTTTACATGGCAATTCATTTTTCGTTCTCTTCTTACGAATTTGCGTACGCAGCTCTTCAGTTTCAATCAATACTTTTGAAAGCTTACTTAGTTAATTCTGACGTTTTGAATTTTACTATTTTTGTTGTTAATTTCTCTCTCTCTCTCTCTCAGCACTAAACGGTACAACGGAACAGCAGCTGCCTAAACTCTAGAAAATAAGAAAATTCTTTGGTTTCAGAAGAACCTATTACTATTTTTTAGACTGCATTAATAATTTAGCTTTTCCTTTTACCTCAGCGTTTGCCTGAAATTTTCAAGTTCAACTATTCTTTTTTCAAACTTGGCTACTTACGTTGATTCCTTTCCAGAATGAAAGCAGTCTCTGAATGACAAACTGCCAATTGTGCTCAAGGCTTTTTGTCAATAATAAGCACATAATGAACTTTACAGTTTTTGTTTGTGAAACAGAAATAATTAGCAAAAAGTATTTCTTTCTTTAGAAGAGGGCTAATTAACGTTTTGCACAAAGAAGAAGAGCAAGGAGGAGGACAACTTCTTTTCAACGCACCTAATTTGTCAAAAGTAAAAAAATTAAAAACATTTGCCCACTGACTGACTAAAAAATAAAAGGTAAATTGATATTGATCAAAAATGCTCTTTTTTTATTCCCTCCCCCCACAACTTTCTTTTCCCTTAAACTTTGATAGTAGCGGTACGACTAATTAACAGTGAAATTGCTTCAGTTAGAAAAAAAGTGTAGAATTTTTAAATTGCAAAAACTTAAAAAGAGTAGAGAAAAGTAGTTAAAAATTTAAATGTGTTTTTCTGCTGCTGCTCTTCAACTCTGCTTTTCAACTTGACAGTTTCCACTTACTTTATATAATGTTTTTAAACTGACAGTAAAAGTGAAGAAAATATCTGCAGAAGTATGTTTTTTAGTTTTCTTCCTCTTCTTCTGTTTATTTGAGCAGTCAAAAAGTGCAGGAGCAAATTCGCAAAACAAAGAATAATAATAACTGCAAGTGAACAACAACAACTACAGTAATGGGCAATTTCTAATTTCCACTTTACTCTTACAAGAGAAAAACACAATAATAATAAATGAAAATGACAGCACTTTTGAATATTCAGCAAAGTTATTAGTAGTACAGCGCAACTTGACTTTTTGACATAACTTGCAAAGTGCACAGTTGTTGTTTTTTTCAGTGTCAAGAGCAAGAACCTACGCATTTTAATTTTTTTCCCATTTCGTACCAAACCGCTAAAATCTTACAAAAATTTTCCTAATTTTTTCTTCTTCAAATACCTCTAAAATAATAACCTCAACAAAACAAATCATCATCATGTTCCAGCACCATCCTCACCACCACCAAAAGGGCAACTTCATCCCACTTCTCCTTCCTTTATCATCCTTCGAGTACAGCCGAAAGCGGGAAAGAGTGGCGGAAATGCAGAAGACACTTCACGCCGTGGTCAGCGAGGTGGTCCCAGTCAAAAACCTGCGCTACTTTGCCGACTATTTCGACACCTGTCGGCAGATTGCCCACGCCTACCGGAAAAACGGAAAACCAGGGGGCAATTCCAAATACAAGTACGCTCAAATGCGCCTAGCTCAGGCGATTGAATTTCTCGTCGGAGTTCGATTCCTCTTCTTCTACCTGCGACCGATTGAGGACCGGATGGAGTTGATCTACTGGTACGACACCATCAATGTGATGCACCTGAAGCCGTCCACCAATGCGATGGCTTCACCATCAGCATGATGATGTGCTACCTCTACGAGTGCTTCTACTTCCAAAACTGGGGCGTCACCGGAAGGTTGTTACATAGAGTGATGATCGCCAGCAGCTGGACTTTTTCGACTGCAAGATGATGAACGGGAAGCCCATTTATCGGATAGTACAGCAGACGGGACTAGCCTTTCTCAATGCCTTTCAGATTTTCGTCTTTGTTTGGGTAAATTTAAACCTCTATGTTTTTTTCTAGAACAATATTAAGACCTGTCTATCTAATTCAAACCTTACTGTTTTCTTAAATTTTTTCTATTTAAGACTGCTTCGGCGTGACCTCAATGGCCACCCAGCTCGCTCAGCTCTACAAACACAGACTACTTTCAGCGACTGGGCCGTCTGGGGCCCGCCCAAGGTCCTCTTCACGCTCTTCAACACCGTCTTCTTCTTCGTCGCCATGCTCAACTTTGCCCACTGCTGCATTCTGACGGCCACCTCTCCATCACCTCAACTCGGCTCATCTTCGTCAAGCTAACTCAGCTGACCAGCTTTCTACAGCATCGAAACCTGAAGCTGAACACCGACGGCCGCGGCCTGCTGAAGTACTTCCGCTCGCACACGGAGACCCTGAAGATTATCGTCCACCAGAACCAGATCTACGGCATGGCCTTCTTCGCCTACCTGCTGATAACGATGCCCCTCAATGCACTCCTAACCCTATCAGTACTCTCCCGGGAAGGTCCAACTGGAGAATCGAATCTTCCTCGGCTTCATGGCCGTCTCCCAGTTCATCTACATCTTCGGCATTCACCTGATGTGCGCCATCTACACGAAGAAGATTCACTCCAACAGCCGGCGGCTGATTCACCTCACTGTCCTCTACGCCACGAGAATGACCTCCATCAGCCTACGGCTGAAGCTGGCCAGCTACATTGAAAAGTTTCACACGAGAAACTGCTACGGCATCTCCTATGGGAAATTTGCCCTGATCACCTTTATCGCCTTTGCAAAGGTAAGAGAATCTACTGTGTGAATTTATTTTTTGTGGTACAATTCAAGTTTTTGTACTTAGGTAGAGAAAATGTTCGCTTTTCTAGTTTAATTTTCAATACTCGGTTTTTTGTTTGCTCTTTTTCCTCTTTCTCTCATTTCCGACTTTATCTTTACTACTACTTCAGTACCTAATGTTCTACGCCAAGTTCCTCATAATTACCTACAAGAACCTGACAAAGGGAAGGAGTGCTGGGGAACAGTAATAATGGCAATAATAATGGCAACTGTTAACCGGTAATGACAGAGTAATGAAGCATGCTAAATTCAGCTATAAAAAGAAGTATAATAAAAAACATGTTTTATACTACTGTACTTTTCGTATTTTTGTAAAATAATAAAAGCTTTTAGGTGAAACTTTTTTTTATCAAGTTAGAAACTGTAAAAAAATGTTGGTGCCTAGTTAGAATAACTGTTCTTCAACTGACCTAATAAAAACTAGCAGTTTTATGCAAACTGTACAGTTAATGACTGCACTTTTTTATGTACACTATCTTATCCTCAGACAAAATTCGCGTTTCCCGCTACGGAATTCCGGTCACGGAAATTTGTCGGTGAAAGAACCTTTGCTGTTTTTTTTGCCGCAGTTGTTGTTTTGCAGCTTTGATTGATAGGACTCAATCGTTAATTTAACTAAAATAAAAAGTAGCAAAGTTGTACAACTAAAATTCACCGAAAAAAGTCGCAGTACTTTGCGTCTAATGACATAACAACTTTTGAATGTCCTCATCTTAACAGTTTCACAAAATTCATCTCTTACTATTTTTTTTTATTGCTAATCATGAACTTCTCCCGCCTCTACCGAATCGCCTTTCTCCTCGTCCTCTTCACCTCCTCGGCCTCCACCTTTTTCTTTGGCCTGTTTAACTGCAAAAAGCCAATGCAAGGAGAAAGTGAAAGCAGTTTCAAGATTAGACAAGAGCGTCTAATGATGACCCGGCGACAGATGACCCGCAGGGAGATGCCCCGATTCTATGGAACCGTCTCCTATGGGGGCTACGGAGGAGGCCTAGAGCCCGGTCACAGGCGGGGAAAGCGAAAGGGAAAGAGCCTCTTTGCGGGACTTCGCTGGGGATGATAAGCTTAGCTGGCCAGATGGCTAGCTCAGCAACAGCAACAGGTGTTTTCCAGTAAAAAGTGTTTTTTAAACATTTTGTAATCGAGAAAACAAAGTAAATGTCAATATTTAAAAAATCATTATTACAACACAATAAAGTGGTGATCATCAGCAAAACTTCTTTTTTTTATTGTAGCTAATTACTAAAAACTACCGCAACACACGGGGCAGCGCCCGGTTTACCTTGTGTAAATACAGGGTAGTGGTTCAGTGCAAATGTAATTTTTAAAAACTTTGATGATGAGTTTACCTGCAACGAGCACGTTCAACCTTTGCAAGCACCAACATGATTTTGCATGGAAAGGTAAAAAGGAAAAGGTTGCAAAACCTGTTTCATTTTTTTCATTCAGTAAAAATAAACAAACCCTTCAGGGTATAAAAAGCAACCTATTTTCCCTCCAAAAAATCATCATTACCCTTCAGACAATTTAAAACTAGAAAAAACAAAATAATTAAAAACTCTCTCCTTGAAAATGAAGTTCGCCCTGATCGCCCTCTTTGCCGTCGTCGCCGTCGGTACGTCCTAACCTCAAAAATGATCAATTTTTTTGTACAACTAAAATTTTAACCATTTTTACTAAACAGCCTCGGCAACCCGGCCAAAAGGCAGCCGCCCAGCAGGCCTCGGCTATCGCTGCCGAGCAGCATGCGGCCAAGATGGCGGCCAAGTCCAGTGACTACGACTCCTACGGCAGCAGCAACAGCTACCAGAGCGACTACGCCCGCCCCGGCAAGCTGCACCACAAGTGCACCTGCATCTGCCCCGCCCCTACCGCAAGACCTACGCCGTCCAGCAGACCTACAGCCAGCCGCAGTACGTGGACAGCCGCTCGGAGGCGGAGTCGGACAAGCACCAGCTGCAGGCCCTCCTCCAGGCCATGGGCTCCTCCTCCGGCCAGGCCAAGGCCGCCGCCATGCAGCACTAGAAATAACAGAGGAAGAAGGAAAAGAGTTAATAACCTTTGACCTTTTAGCATCACCTTTTGTTAGCAGAGTTTTAAGGTTTTAACCTTCTTTTTATACTGTTTTTATTATTTTAAATCTTTCTTTTCTTTCAATAAACGATTTTTTGTGTTTGGTTGCATGACAAGACAAGACAGAGTGTGTGTCAGTGTTTTTGATTTGTTGACCTAATCCTGAAAACATTAAAATTAAAGTTTTAACAAAAGTAGAGTTTGATTTCACAGTTATACGATAACAACAACAAAGAGGTATCACAAGTGTTTGATTTTAGTTGTAACATTTTTGTAACATTTTTCATTTTCTTCTAAAACAGCAACACGCCATTTTTAAAGCCAAACTTCAGCGACACATTAGCCTGCTCGCCTACCAGTTCAAGCTGATCAGCAATTAAACTGCACCTCGTACAACTTTCCCGCTCCTTGCAGAGCAGCTGGCCAAAGTCGGCAAAGAGAACAGTGCTCCACGTTGATGGTCACCTGGTCGGCGTTGGGAAAGATGCGCTCAATCAGCTCGAATTTATGCGGCTCCAGAGGAAACTGGAGCTCCACCTGCCGAACCGAGGGCAGCTTCGGCAGACTGCCCACATTGTCCTGGCAGATCTTCATGAAGTAGTTGTGCAGCGGGGACATGAACAGCCGAAAGGAGGTGAGCGACTGCAGCCGAGCCAGGGCCGCGAGGAAGCATTAATGTTCGACTCATTGTCGTAGAAGGTCAGGTCGAGGTACTGCAGCGAGGGAAACTTAATGGAGAGGAGCTTAAGTTGGGAGACGAAGCCGACGATGATGGCGAGACGATCCACCTTGGCTGCCTCAACCTTCGACAGGCAATTTAGAAGGCCGTTATCGTCGACGAAGAAGCCGATTCGCTGAAGACGATTATCAGTACAATTTCCGCCGAGAAGCTCGTTGGGAAGTCGCCGCGAGTAGAGATTGACCTCAACGCGGTCGGCCCGCACAAAGCGGCAGTTTATCGAACGCAGGTTCGGGTAAACAGTCAGATCTTTCAGCCGACTGATGTTCACGTCAATAGAAGGCTGCTCAGCGAGCTGAGCTGATTGAGCTTACCGGCGAAGAGGTTCCAGTTGAGCGTGCCGCTGCGAAGGCCGACGAAGCGAAGTTCCGCTAGGCTGTCCGGCCAGTTGATGAGAAAGGCGGCCAGGTTGGCCTGATTCGCCTCGGTGATGTTGTAGTGGACGACTGTGAGTTGGCGGATGTTCGGAAAAGAGGCTAAGAGGTGGCAATTGGTTGAGGCGAGGAAGTCCGGCGAGCAGAAGTTGAGCAGCAGGTCGAAGCGGGCCGCCTCGATGCCGAAGAAGAGGAGGCGATCGCAGCGCAGCGAGTGGGCGTTGCTGTAGTAGTCGAGGCAGTTCTTGCCGAAGACGGTCAGGGAGGTTCGCTTCCGGAGGACGGCCGGAACGAGGAGGTCGGCCCAGCGGCGGCAGACCAGTTTGCAGGTGAGCAGAAGTTCGGCGAGAGGAAGGCGCTCGAGGACGCGAAGGAGCACCAGGTCGGGGAGAGGTGGAAGAGGACAAGGAATCTTGGATGGTGAATCAGCAGAAGAAGAAGAAGGAGGTAGAAGATAAGGACATTCTCTGGTGGTGAGGAGTTTGGAAAGTTGGTCTGAAGATCTCGGCTTTGTTTTGTTTTGCTGCTGCTGTTGGCGTTGGCTTTGCGTTTCTCTTTGCTGCTTTGGCTGTACAAATCGGCTGCTGCTGCTGCGGCGCCTTCTGCAATGCACGGGCAAGAGTAGCCGCTGTTGTTGTTTTTGCCGCCAGCGCCGCCGCTGCTGCTGCTGCTGCTGTCTCACCAGTGTGACGGCGAGATCGTATCGGGTGATAAAGAAAGGGAGAAAATGAATCAGATCATGAATCACCCACGATTTTCTGTCGTTTTCTTCTTTCTCTTTCTTGTTCTTCTTTTCGATTGAGCTTTCGGACAGAAGTGTTACAGTGTTTTGCTCTGAGTACCTTTACATTGTTCGCTCTGCTGTACGGCTGCTGAAGGTAGATATTTGCTGTGTATAGCAGCTATAGCAAACACAGTTTTTTGTTCATCACAATCACCTCAAAGAAAGTAACGGTAAAAGTGTTTGTTTTACGAGGCAATTGCACTTTTGTGTTAGATTTGTGCATACTTTTGGCTGCTGCTGCTTATCACTGTTTTACTAGTGAATAATGGCAATTTGGTAATGGGTAATAATGAAACAGAGGCGAAAAGAGAAGATAACTTCCGCTTGGGTATCAGAACAGAAGATGAAGATTTAGTTAAAAGCAAAAAGTTTAATGGTGTTTAGTATTAGGCAAATGACGGCTTTTAGATAAGAAACCGGCCAAAAAGGGTCTCAAATGACCCATTTTTTTGGAAAGTACTCTAAAAGATGTTTAGGTGTATTTAGGTAATTAGAAGGTTGCGTCAAGAAAAGTGCAAACTGGAACTTGCCCACAGAACAAGTCACTCTCCTAGGACTGTCACCTGCCCCGTGAGAGCAGTCTCCGTACTGGCGTTTTTCTCCAAACCCCTTAATCAGACAATTGGCCGTTCGACCCCTTCCCGACCGAAATTTCCGGTTTTCTTTACACCGTTTGGAAAGCTTGCGACAGTGCGCTTCTTTAAGACCAAAATTAGCCAAATCGGTAAAAGAGGAAGTACCGAAAAGCGGAACCGGATTTTCCTACCTAAATGCAACCTAACCTAAAATTTAGGCGGGAAAAGTCTTCCCGGAAAGATTTCCGTAACATTGCCCATTTTTTATTTGTTTTGTTTTGTTCACGACTGAACTGAATTTCAAATTATATCTCTTTCATCTTTATCATTAAGAAAACTCTTTTAACTTTTATGTTTTTTAATTTTTTTATTAGATAAAAGCCGTAAAGTGATCTACAGATAATTTTGCTCTTATCAAGTGGACAACACCACCTTCACCTTCACCATTAACCCAAAGTTCAAAGTCGATTTTACATTGCTTTTGTTATCAACATCCTTTTCAGCTTATCTCATCCAAACCTCACCGAATGGCGATAATCTTGCCGTACTTAAAGGCAAAGTCCACAATAAAGGAGTTAATCACCTTCCGCTGAACCATCTCCCGATACTGCTCAACCACCGCCTCTAAATGTCCACACCCGGTGCACTGATCATCCGAACACAACAGCAGCCCATCCTTCTTCAGCTCAGTACAGGAAAGTACTCGAAAAGTAGCGCTCTGAACATTTGGAAAGCGCTTCTCAATCGTCTGAAGAGTGTGCGGATTGAGTGGAAAGTGGAACTTCACCTCCTTGACCCAGAGAACCGAAGTGGAACTGTAATTCGAATTTGATTCTTCTGAAAGTTCATCATTTGAGATGTCGGCAATCACACTGCCCGAGTAGTTGAAACGATTGATAATGTCCAAACTAAGTGTGGTCAGGAACTGAAGACCGCTCAGACGAGATAAAATTGCTTCTAAAACTGTTTTTTGCGATGTTGAATCGAGCTGAAAGTACTCCAGGTGAAGGTACTTCAGGTAGCGGAAGGTGCCCACAATGGCATCCAGCTGCTCGAGGCTGTTCAGCTTAATCGAAAGTCGCGTCAGCTTTTGAACCACAGGAGTTGGCGGTGGAGTTTGGGGAGTTTGCCCAAAGAGGTAGAAAGGAGGCAGCTCTTTGAAGGGAAAGTGGAGGCCGTATTTGGCGATCTTTCGGGAGTTTTCGAGCAGACTTTGAAGTGTTTGTTCTAGATCAGCAGCTTCCCAGTCCCCTTCCTCTTGGTCCCAGGTTTTCGAATATTTGACGTAGAACTCAGTGAGCTGCTTTGAAATGGTCAACTTTGCCAGGCGGGTCAGGCTGACCCAGGAGGAGAGGTACTCCAACTTGGTCAGCAGATTAATGTACGGCTCAATCACCTCCCAGTTGTTGAACCCGTGAAGTGTTAGGTGGGTCAACCTCGGGGCCCAGGCTTTGAGCATCTCCACGGTGTGGGCGTCAATGAGCAGCGATTTGGAGTAGTTGGCTAGGGTCAGGCGGCGAATGTTTGGCAGCCGTTCAATGAGAGCGTTACAGGTGCGGGCGTTGAAGACGATGCTCTTTGGCTTTGTGGAGTTCAGCCTCTCTGGATCGGACCTTTTAAGATCGAGCTTTGTGGGAGTTGCCAGGGGCGTGGTGAACTCGTACTCCACCACCAGGTCAAAGGTCGAGTGCTCGGAGATGCGGTAAAAGTCCAGCGAATCGAGGTAGAAGGTGGCCATTTTGAGGTCGGCCACTGCGAGGGAGGTTTTTTTAAGGAGAGCTGCTGATTGGAGTTCAGCAAAGCGCCGGCAGACGGAGTTCAGGCGGAGGAGATCGAGGAGGGGGAGTTTACTGAGACCTTCACCAGGACGAGATCAGGTAAGGAGGTGATGGCGGGGGTGAAGGACATGGTTTTATCAGTTGTGGGAGTTGTGGGTGGGGTTATGGAGCAGGTGATGGGTGAACGGTGGTGATGGAGGTGAGGGACATGGTGGAGGATGGTCAGTTGATTGATATTGTGTACTTTTAGTTTGTGCAAGTAGTAAAAGTTTGCTTCACGAGGCAAATTGCACTTTTGTCTGCTTGTGCATACTTTTGCTGCTGCTGTTGCTGCTTATCACTGTTACTAGTGAGAAATGTGGCACTTTGGTAGTGAGTAGTAAGAGAGGCGAAAAGAGGAGATAACTGTCTGTCTGGGCAACAGCAAATGATAGGGGAATGTGGTTAAAAAGCAAAAAGTTTAATGGAGTTTAGTATTAGGCAAAATGACGGTTTTTAGATAAGGAAAAAGACCAAAAAGGGGTCTCAAAATGACCAATTTTTTTTGGAAAGTACTTTACAAGTGTGTTTAGGGTGTATTTAAGGTAATTAGAATGAGTTGGGGTCGAGAAAAGTGCAAATTGGAACTTGCCCATCAGAACAAGTCACTCTCCTAGGACTGTCACCTGCCCCGGAGAGCAGTCTCCGTACTGGCGTTTTCTCCAGAACCCCTTAATCAGACAATTGGGCCGTTCGACCCCTTCCCGACCGAAATTTCCGGTTTTCTTTACACCGTTGGAAAGCTTGCGACAGTGCGCTTCTTTTAAGACCAAAATTAGCCAAATCGGTAAAGAGGAAGTACCCGAAAAGCGGAACCGGGATTTCCTAACCTAAATGCAACCTAACCTAAATTTAGGCGGGAAAAGTTTTCCCGGAAAGATTTCCGTAAACATTGCCCGATTTTTTTATTTGTTTTGTTTTGCTCACTGCTGAACTGAACTTTGTTTTCCAACTTTTTTCTTCTTCTTTCCAAAACTTCTTCTGGTCACCACCTCCCCCAATGGATCCTCTTCTTTGGACACCTACTTTGAATGGGCCACTGCTGACGTTTCTTTGCCACCACAACCTTTTTGGGTAAGTTTGCAATCTTCAACTCTCTGCTCTATAACTTTATTGTGCAGTCTCAACTTTTGAAGTTCAGTCTTGTTGTTTTACAACACACTCACACACACATCAAACATACATTTGCTTGCACAAATCCAAAGTTCAACATTACAGTTTTTCGCTTCAGAGTGACAAATATTTAGCGAAAACTGTAATCAGAAAATGCTCTAAAATTAGCCGACTCAAACTCAAACTCAAACTGTCCTGGTTTGAATTTCAAATTACAGTTTTTTCTACCGCAAACAGACAGTACATTACTACCCTAAGCAAACTTTCAGCTCAGGATAAATGAGATTTGTTGCTAGAGTTTGTACAATATTACAGCAAAAAAGCAGTGCCCTCAGTATTACAGTATTGCTATCTTATCATCAGCAAAAGTTGCTGATAAACTTACAAACAGCCCGGCCGATCAAGAGTGCAAAAGAGGCAAAGAAACATTTGCTATAAATCAAGACGTTTTCATCGGTGGCTCATCATCAGTATAAAGAGAGATTGACAGTAGTTGAAGGCTCTGCTCTTCATCACGATTTGTTTTTTGCATTTATTTCGAAACACTTTTTGAGTTTTTACTTTGCCAAAATGAAAGTCTTCATCCGCGTCATGGACCTCGTCGGCCCGCAGAACTCCTGCATTGGAATGGGCCAGGCGCTTCACTCTCGCGGCCACCAGGTGCACTTTCTGATCAACGAGCAGCTGAAGGGAAAGTTCTCCCGTTTCGCCTTTGTGGAACACCTTCTCCGAGAGGACCCGGATCGGGTGGCGCGGAAAGCGGCCTCCACGCCCCTCGACCCAATTGAGCAGATCTGCGATTCGATCATCAAGGTGGGACTTTGCGAAAACATATCCTCCTTTGAGAAGATGAAGCGGCTGGTCAATGTGGACTTCTTCGAGGAGCTGTACCTTCACGCGGCGGAGTTTGAGCCGCAGATTAAGGCCCTTTTGGAAGCTGAAAAACCTGATCTGATCATCATCGACTGCGACATTGTCTCGCCGTGTTTGCTGCACTATCCCCACGCCCCGTGGATGTACCTCTACTGCAGCAATCCAATTGGGTTCTTCGACAGTGACCAGCTGCCGCCCTTTACCTCAGGTAGGAGTTTAATTTTATCAAAAACTTATCAAAGTTTTAACATTTTTTTTAATCTTTCAGGATACCCAACCGCTGACCGCTCTTTGTGGGCTGAATTTCGAACCATCCAAAAGGAGATCCACGACGGAAAGTTGGTCCAGTATCAGCGAAAGTTGGCCACCACCTTTGGCTACCCCTTCACCGAGGGTCAGCGATTTGTCCCTAAATCCCCCCACCTGAACACCTATCAGTTCCCCGAGGAGCTCGACTACCACGACTTGATCACCATTCCTAAGCACTGCCTCCGCGTGGACGCCTACATTCGCAAAGATCCAGCTCCGTTTGAACTTCCAGTGGAGTTCAGGCGGAAGATTACACCAGGGAGCAAGTTGATCTTCCTCAGCATGGGCAGCATGGGCAGCATTGACACTAGCCTGATGAAGCGGCTAGTTGGTATACTGGCTGCCACGCCCCATTTTTACATCGTCTCGAAAGGGCTGCTGGCGGACCGCTATCAACTGGCTGATAACATGTGGGGCGAGGCCCACCTTCCGCAGACGAACATTCTGCCGCTGGTTGACTTGGCCATCATTCACGGCGGCAACAACTCGATGCTGGAGGCGATGGCCAGCGGCGTTCCCTGCATTATCATGCCGCTCTTCTATGATCAGTGAGTTTGGAGATGAAGTTTGGAGGAGCGTTTTGATAAGCGTGTTGATAACTGATTTTAATTATTATGTCTACTAGATTCGACAACGCCCAACGAGTCAGTGAGAAGGGCTACGGCGTCCGCCTGGAGCCGTACGACTTTGCCGATGAGCAGCTGCTGGCGGCCGTTGATAAGATGCTGGCTGATGAGGAGATGAAGGCAAAGTACCGGAGGATGGCCGCCCGAATGGCCGCCAGCAACAGCAAGCTGGCTGCGGTGCAGGCGATGGAGAAGTTGGTTGAGGACTTCTCAGCCTCAGAGGGCAAGAAATGAGAGAGAGAGAGAGAGAGAGAGAGAGAGAGAGAGAGAGAGAGGTTATTTTTAGAAATATTCAAACAGCAAAACAAATCAGCAGACTCATCTTGCTAATTGATATTATAAGTTAGTGGCTGTAACTGGTGCAAACGGCGTTCTCCAAGCCTGTGTGTGACCCCCTTTTTGTACTTGACACTCAACTTTTTTTTTCAGTGTTAGTCTGTCTGCCACTTTGCCTGTTTTTTTCCTGCCAACTCATCAGTGCCACTTTAGATGGCAAAGATTGAAATAAACTTTTTTTTTCTGCGGATACCCTGAAATGAATAGGTGATTTTTTTAGCCTAGGTTTTTAGCTTGTTTGATCAAAATCAACAGCAACTTATTTCACTTTTAAACTTTTTTGATCTTTATCGTCAAACTTTTTTTTTTTTATCAACCACCTTATCACTGCGATGTACATCGCCCGCCACCGGACCCCGGACACCGGCTGGGCGTGGGTCATCACCGTCTCCATCGGCGCCATCAACGGCCTCACCTTTGGCCTGATTCGCTCCTTTGGCGTCTTCTTCTTCTACCTCCGCTCGGAGTTCGACATCACCGGCAGACCGCTGCCTGGCCCTTTGCCCTCTGCACCAGCTGCACCTACCTCAGCGGACCGATTACCGGCTTCCTCATCAGCTACTTCCACCTGAGACTATCGTCGTGGTGGGCGTCATCTTTGCCTCCGCCGTTTCGCCGCCTGCTTTCTCGCCACTGACATTAGTCATATTGTACTGTTGGTGGCGTGGTTCACGGCTTCGGCAATGGCTGTCGTACATGCAGACGCCGGTGATCATTGCGCAGTACTTTAAGCGGTACACGGCCACGGCTACGGGTGAGTGGTGATTTGTTGTTGTTGTTGTTGTTGTTTTGTTGTTGATAAGCTTTTGTTGATAAGATTTTGATAAGTTTTTTTAACATTTTGTTTAGCAATCTCCTACGCCGGTGGAACGGTGGGGTCGTTTGTCTTTCCCGCCCTCATTGAGGCTGTGATTGCTGAATATGGCCTGAGAGGATCTTTCCTCATCATCGGCGGCATCCTCCTCAACGGGCTGCCCTGTGCAATGCTCCTCAGGCCGCCCATTCCGTGACAGCAGGCGGAAGTCCTCGACGACGGCGGGAGTTTCCGGCAATTCTGAAGTATCGAAACAGACGGGAACTTTTCCTTCTAAGTCGCTCTCCAAGCGCTCAATTCGAAGTATTCCACTTTAAGCTGAGGCACGGAAGAGCGGGAGAGATAAGTGGCTTTCTTAAGAAAATCTTCTATAGATCTGTTTATTGAGAAGCAAAGTAGTACTACTGCTGCAAGCAGAAGTACGCAGCAGACAGCTGAGCTGGAAATTGGAGGAGGAGGTGCTGGTTTTTCCATCTCAACTTCCGACGCCAATTCAAGTGTTGTCAACAAAAGGGGGGAGACCCGTTTTGAGAGCGTCAAAACCTATCAGAAGCACTCCAAGACGATGAGCTACGCTTACCAGGAAACGGAGCTGCTGGTGATGGAGTCAGTGGTGACGGCCAATCGCGGTCACCACTTCAACCTCCTTCCTGTCACCCTTTCCCTTCGGGCCACCGTCTCCGTCTCCGATTCCTTTTGGAAGCCATCACCATCTTCTCTCACCCCCAACTTCAATATCACCTTCTATTGTTGTTTCCGGATCAGAGGCTAATGCTTCTGCAAATGTTCCGTCTACTTTTCCGCTATTCAGACCAGAGCTAAGTCCCACCTTTTCGGCTATTTCCACCGCCACCACTGCCGCTACGGCAAAAACTCCCGTCACCAAGAACAAGTACTGCCAGACGGACATTGTGGCGAAGAACAGCTACTTCATGGCGGCTATTGTTTCAATTCTTTCAAATCCAATGTACCTCATCCTGCTGATCACCCACGTCAGCTTCCAGTGGGCGTGGATGACCTACCAGATGATCATCTTCGACTTTGCCATCGACCTGAACTAGTCGAGGACAGTCAGTTTCGATCCTGGTCGGCTTCGCCGTGGCAGACCTTATCGGGCGGGTCATTTCCGGTTGGGTGGCCGACCGGGGGATGATTCAGAAGAATCACATCGTCTCCATTTGCATCCTCTGCATTGGCTTCTTCATTCAGCTCACCTCGATGATCAGCAGCTATCGAATGCACCTGACGCTGTCCCTTTTCCTGGGCTTCACCTGTGGGACGATTATCGTCCTCTTTAATCTGCTGACGATGGAGTACGTCGGTCTAGATCATCTTCCTGTAGCCCTGGGACTTTCCGCCTTTTTGTGGGCGTGACCAGCCTCATTCGACCCTATTTTATTGGCCTTTTCCGCGATGTGATTGGCTCCTATTTGGGGCTGTTTCGCTTTGTGGGCACGCTCGCCTTTATAGCCGCCTTTCTCTGGCTGATGGAGCCGTTTGCCATTCTGCACTACAAGCGAAGGGCAAAGGTGAAGGTGCAGGGCAGTTCGGAGGAAGCTTAGGAGTGTTACCTTTTTGCTGTTGTAGTTAATGAAATAAGGAGGGAAAAAATCGATTAAAGTTTGCCTAACAGAAAAGCGGTAATTAATTTTGGTAATTAGTTTTGATGAAAGGAATGTTTGTAGTGGAAGGTTGAATAAACTAGGTACTTCTAGCTTCTTAGCTTCTTAGCTACTACCAATCAGCTGAAGTGTGACGAAGAAGAATTGCTGTTGTTGATGAGATATTTGTGTAGGTAAAAAGTTATCCAAGCAAGTTCACATATTCAAGTTTCTTTTGTTAGTTATTTTGCTGAAACTCTCCAATGACATTAGAAGCTAATAACAACAAACCTCTTTTGCTGCGATGCATCGTCCACTCTTTTGGGTAACGTTTTTTTTTAATCTAAACAAAAGTTTTACTAAAACAACAATTAATTTTGTATGTTTTTTGTATTGTACAATGACAGAATCATCGGCAACCAGCTGGTGCCCGTATTTCCAGTCGTGAACCGCCTGGGAGTTGTCCACCTTCTGCTCAACATCTTCGTCATCACCCTAGCTCTTCACTACCTAATTGTGGTAGATGTTCTCTTCTTTCGGCAGATGGTAAAGACGATCGACCTCTCGAAGCCGCTCTTCGCCGTCCTGGTCCGCTTCTTCATGCAGTACGGCATGCTCTCCATGGTGGTCACCACGCAGCTGCACACCCTCCTCTTCGGCTCGACGATCATCGAAGTTCTAGGATCGCCGCTTTTTACATCAGTTGATCTTTATCATCAAGGTTTCGTGGTGCTGATTGCCGCCGCCTTTGCAGTGCCAACACCTCACGGTGGCCACCATCTTCAGGTACCATTCAGCGTTTGGTGGCGTGGCCGCCGACGCTCACCTCACTGACTGCCTGTTGGTCATTTACGTCATCGCCAGCAACACCTATTCTACCTGCATCTGCTGCTCTATGCTCATACGGCATTCGGGTGCTGCTGAGAGGTTGGAAGTTAATTTGCCGCTGAGATTCTACACAGAATCAAAGCAAAAGCATTAATTTAATTTTTATTACCCTCAACTTCGCCAGCTGGCGCTGCTTCACGATCGCCTCCTGCACCTCACCTCCTTTCCCCTCGCCTACAAGCTCTTCTTCTGCTTCATTCAGTTTGTCGTCGTCTGGGCCTCTAGCCTCTTCTACAGCAGCTTCTGGGACCTCTGATGCTCTTCTACCGGGGGCCACTTGGGGGTACATTGCCGTGCTATCATCTAATGAAAATAATTTAAAGTCCTTTGATCGACTGACCGGGCAGCTGGCTGGCTGTCAGAAGCGAAATCGAGGCTCAAAGAGGAGGAAGCTAATTGGAATAATATCTTTCAAGAGAAGCTTGACGCAGAGGCTGTTAGTGGTCAAGAAATCAGTTAAATAGTTTTCTGTTGGTAGTTTTTATTTAATCCCAGTACCGAAGGTGCTTTCACTAGGATATTTAGTCTGTCATTTATTTTAACTTTTACTTGCCGCCCTACTGCTGGCGCTCACTTTGTCGTCTTCTAGTGCAACTAAATAATTTTTTTCACAAACAAAAACATTTTGTGTTTAACATTTTGTTATTAATACCCAAACATTGCATAATAATTGCCAACGTTTTGTTGGTTAATTATTATAATTTATACCGTCATAGCCTAGCAACAACAATAACAAACAAGGTGTAAAGGTTTTTATACAAAAACATTTTTATCTGTTAAAAGTTAGAAATGCAACAAACTAAATCGCTGCTTCTAAAATGTTTGCCACTTTTTGGGTAGCCAAGAAAATTTTAATAAAAACTTATTTTAAACTTAAAAACCCCAGGTCTCGCAACCAACTGACGCCGCTGCTCCACCAACCGCCTCGGCACCGCCACCTACTGCTAACCTCACCTGAACGGCCTTGTCATTCACTACATCGTCACAAGGACGTCCTCAGTTCCGGCAGCTGGTGGCCAACCTGCTTCCGGTGAAGCCGCTCTTCTCACTTCTGGTGAAGGCCTTCCTTCAGTTCGGCGAACTGTCGATGATCATCACCAGTCAGGTGTATCTCTGATTTACGGACCGAAGTGATCCGCCTGTTGGGCTATCAGTCTTTGACCGGTCAGTTGACCAAACCGTCCACCGGCGTGGTTGCTCAACTTCCTCTACAGTCTGTGGCGCGGACCGGAAGTGGTCGCCACCCTCAACTGTTCCCTCTTCAGCTCCATTCCACTGTACAACGATTGGAAAAGGCTGCGAATTGTACTGTCACTCTACCTGCTGTACAACCTTTCCCTTTACGTTTCCGCTTTTCACAGCATTCTGCTTCGTTATTTAAACAGTTCACTAAATAACGGCCTCTACTTGGCTGGAACATTTCTGGCACTGTTCATCATCAACGCCAATGCCCACTTTTACCTTCATCTACTGCTTTTTATGCAATATGGAACGTTAGCAGTTCTGAGACAGCAACTTCCGCTTCAGAGTTCAGTTCAAAATGTTCGAACTTTGGCACTGGCCAATGACCGCCTTTCCAGCCTCGTTTCACTTCCGCTCACTACCTATCTGGTCCTTTTCCTCGCCGAAAGCATCTCCACCTTCACCACTTTTGGGTACTTTCAAAAGCGAAGGTGGGACAAGAAGCTGTACGCCGTCTACCCGACGGTCACCTGGCTGTACATTGCAGCCTTGGTGTATTTTAATAGGAAGGTCCTGCAAGAGTTTGATCGGTTTAATACCAATTTAAGGGGCAAAGTTGAAGGCTGGACCCGGTTGAAGGTCTTTGAGCTGACCAAGCAGTATCGAGCTCGCCTTCAGCTGCGACTCTTTAGACTGATCACCATTGATGCCTCTTTTGTACTGGCTTGTCTGCTTTTCACGCTCAACTTTGTCGTCTTTCTAGTGCAGACTAACTAAAAGAAGATTACTGTGTCTTATTCACTTTTGATATATTTGAAAAGTTGTTTTTTACATGTTTGAACATTTTTTTTATATGTCAATTGTTCAAAATGTGTTTGAACATTGCAAATGATTATTGATTTTTGATAAACGAAAATTAAAGTGAATTAACTGTTGTTAGTAGTGGTAGTGGTGGTTGGTGGTGGTGGTGGTGGTTACCAATTAATTGTTTTCGGGAAAATTGACTACATCTGTTCTCCTTCTGTAATAAACACCTTTTCACTGGCAAGTTTACAATAATAAAAACTCAAAAAAAATAATGAAGTTCAACTCTAAACTCCTTTTTCTCTTCACCACCTTCTACGGGCACATGGGCAACCAGCTTCACCCCATTGTGCTAGGCAGTCCTGAAAGTTACCTTCACCTAGGCGTCAACATCTCCTTTAACATTCTCTTTCTCTACTACATCCGCAACGACCTCTTCCTCTCCCTTCACATGCTCGCCATCTTTGACACCTTCAAGCCGATCTTTGCGCTGCTCACCAAAATATTCCTCTTCTACGCGCAGGAGATCATTCTGGTGGTCAACTTCTGCTTCAGCTTCTGGTACGGGCCGCAGATCACAACGACACTTAACAGCGCTCTCTTCAACTCGGTTCGCCTTTTCAACGACGACCGAAAAATCCGCCTGTACTTTACCGCCTTCGTAGCCCTTGACTTGGCGCTCTTCTTCATTAGTTATCACTTTCAGCTGGTGCAGTACTTTAGTAGTGGCTCCTGGGGCGCCGCCTACTCACTTGGAGCCACGGTGGTGCTGTTTTGCCTCAGCTCGAACACCTACCTCTACCTTCACTTGTGCCTCTACTGGCAGTATGGAACATATGTGGTACTTCGAGCAGCAGCAAAAAGAAGTCTCATCAATTGGAAGCATTTCGAAGTTCGCTCGCTGGCCGAACTGAATGATCGCCTTTTAGCCTGGCCTCCTTTCCGCTGGCCACCTTCCTCTTCATGGTCGTCTTCTGCACCATCGCAACCATCGGCATGTTCAGCCTGGTCAGCTTTCACAGCTTCACCGATGCTCTCTTCCTGGTGTGCCCGGTGACGACTATCGGGTACATCTTTGCCGTGGTCCGCTTGAATGGCCTCGTCTTGGAGGAGTTTGATCGGCTGGTGGACTACCTAAAGGGTGGTGAAACTGAGATGAGGTCAGTTGATAAGCGGCGGCAGCTGGGCTTGACCGGTTACAATTGGAGAAAACCGGTGGCTAAAAAGGCTTCTCTGTGGTCGAAGATCAAGGTTCACGAGTTGAAGCTCAAGTATCGAGGCTGCTTTCAGTTTCGACTCTTCAGCCTGCAAAGGTGGACACTGCCTTCCTCTTTGCCTGCCTGCTTTTCATACTAAACATTGTCGTCTTTCTGGTGCAAACTAAATAGTGGAATGTAATGTAATGTCTAGCCACTTTTTTTGCGACACACTTTTTTACACAATTTTATCTTTGATAATCTTCCTAATTTTGCAACCAATAACTTTTCTCCCTCTCTCTCTACTCAGTTTTGGCACTTTAATAAGCAAAGTACCATATTACCTGTTCATTGTTACCTGTTTCACTGGTGTCTGCTCCCCTATGCTTTAGCACGTGATAAGCAAACATCAATTAAATTACCACGACACACTTACACCAACCACCCCCAAAACTCCCACTTTTTAAATTGCGTTAAAAATGCTCTTCAAATCAATCCTCTTCTCTGCTTCTTTGGCCCTTTGCCTCCTCTTTGGTCTCAGCAACCTTCACCCGGCCAACGCCCAAGCTGGCCAAACTGATCCGATCGAGTGCTCCAATCACATTATTGATTGCGGCAAAAACCTGAAAGCGCTCAAGGTGGAGAAAAAATCAGCGCCCAAGGAAGCCACCAAAGAGATCTGCTGTGAGTCAAAACCTATACCAAATGTGTGAACGATGTACTGGCCGGAGATGCCAAGTGCAAGGACTTTCGAAATCTTCGATCACAGTAGACGGCTGTGATAAGTTCCCCACCTGTGGTGTGTCTGCCCTGACCTCCCTTTCCGTTGGCTTCACCCTTTTCATTGCCATCTGTGCCCGAGTGCTTTTTCACTAAATAATATCTTTTTTTTTTTGTTAAAAAGAGAAAGTTGTGACGATGTAGTTGATGTACAGAAAATAAAATCAATTTTATAAAATAACTTGTATTAAAACTGTTAAATGTGTACAAAAAAATTGGTATACTGTTAATTTGCCATTTCAAAACCTAGCTTTTTTAAATAATTATACAAAAAATCTAATAAACAATGTATTAAACGTTTATTAAACTTTGGTGGCTGTGCCCAAATAAAACATATGTTAAAATATAAATATTTTTTGAGCCCTAGATTGGCAATTTTTGTAATTTGATTGTGAATCATCTTGTGAGCAATAATATGATAAACTTAAATATGCAAAAGTTAGTTTTAGAGTTACCTTTATTCTATCTTACTGTCAATTTATCAAAATGTTTTAAATTGATTAGTTAAATTACTAATTTGCAAGCAATAGTTGTTAATTAATGAAGTCTGATTTTAAATTTTAGTAATAAAACGGCAAAAAAATGTGTCAAAATGTAAATGCAAAACGGCAAATAACGTTTTGTAAATTAGGTTTTTTGTGTAACAGTATTGCCAATTAAAGCAATCATCTGAAGCAATTGGTCACTTTTAGTTAACATTATGAAATTACAAAATAATTTAAAATGTAAGCAATCCATTGAACCAGTTTCCCTAACACTAAAAAAGTATATAAACTGACCACAACTAACCGTAAAATCATCAATTTAATCAAACACCAAATCAACTCTCTTCATTTCAAGTTCTCTTTCAAAGGCGAAACAAAACCTACCACAATGAACTCCAAGGCACTTTGCCTTGATCGCCACCGTGGCCGCCACTCTCTTCTGTTTCCTCATTTGCCCCTCCTCTGCAGCCTCGCTTTCCGCCGGTTCTTCAAACAACAACAACAACAACAACAACAACAACAACAACAACAACAACCACAACAACAATGGCACCATCAGCACCATCAACGACCACTCCATTGCCGGCTTCACCAAGGACTGCCCGAGGCTGCCCGACCACGTGTTGAAGTGCCTCGTCGAACAGGGTTACAGCGCCTCGGAGATGGCCGCCCACTCCGGCCAACTGATGGCGGTGATGTGCTGCCCGAGCAGTCCACTGCGAGACTGCCTGGTGGGGAAACTCTTTGCCGACCCGAGCTGCCACATGGGCGGCATCACCCCCGACCAGATGAGGGACTTTCACAGCAGTGACGACTGTCGCCGCAATGTGGTCACCACCAGTGAGGAGGCTTGCAGAGGTCCTCCAAAGCATCAACACCACAGCGGTGCTGCCCAGCTGAGCAACTCCTTTTTCTCCATTCCACTGTTTGCCCTTCTGGCAGTTCTCTTGCCCTTTTTGCTGGCAATTGAGTGTATTTTTTAATTAAAGTTTTAATTTTTGGCCATTTATTTTAATAAAAAACAAAAAATACTAACAGTTTTGTTGTTTTTCTTTTATTTGATCAAAAAACTTTGATAGACAGCTTTTCAGCCTTTAACATTTATTAAACTTTGATGGCAATACCTAAATGTAATATGTGTTGAGTATAAAAAATAAATTTTGTTGTAACTTGATTGTAAATTAAGTTATGAACATTGATACAATAAACTGTACAATTATCATTAGTTACTTTAATTTAATTTTTCTTTTAACTTATTAAATTGTTTTCTTAAAGTGGTCAACTGACTCACCACCTTGAAAAAAAGGATATTTTTAATTAATAAGGTCACACTTCATACTTTAGTAATCAACAGCAAAAAGAAACGCAAGAGTGTAAAAGTGATGCGTCAAAAAAGTGCTTTGTAGATAATAAAGTTTTTTTGTAAAACATTATTGCCAAATAGCCAAACAGTCATCCTTATTAATTGGTCACTTTTAGATAGCTACTATAAGATTAAAAAGATAAACAGAAAATACAAGCAATACATTGAAAAATGATTCACTGCAGCAGCAGCAGCACCAGGAGCAGCCAAAACTAGAGTATAAAAGTTGGCCAAAGTTGAGTGAAAAATCATCAAAAAAAATTAAAACACTCAATCAACTTTCAATTTCAAACTCTCCTAAAGCACAAAACAAAACAATTTAAAAACAATGAACTCCAGCACATTTTTCCTTGTGATTGCCACCGTGGCCGCCCTTTTCTGCTCGTCTTGCTCTCTGGCCGCCTCCATTACCGCTGGCTCTCCAAATGCTGCTGCTGCCATTGATGCCGACTTACTGAAAGACTGCCCCAAAATGCTCAACCACGTGATGAAGTGCTTCGTTGAGCTGGGCCTTGACGTGACGAAGTTTCAGCCGAGCCAGGTCTCGGCGTTGATGTGCTGCAAGGACGGCTCGCTGAAGAACTGTCTAGGAAGTGAAATGGCCGCCGATCCGACCTGCAAGCCGCCCGTCAACATCGCCCAGGTGGACTCCAGCAGCACTCCCGTCTGCGCCAATGTGACCGCCAGTGAGGCGGCGCTCTGCGGACAGTTGCAGCATCAAATTCCGCACAGCGGCGCCACTTTGAACTCCTTTTCCGCCGTCTCCATTTTTGCCCTTCTTCTCGCCATCGCTTTCGCCTTCTTTGCCGGTGGCAACTAGTCGGTGTAAGAAAATTAATGTAAAAGTTGTTTTACAATTTTTGGCCATTTATTTTAATTATAAACAAATGTTTAAAAAATTGCTGGTCGATTGTTGGTGAACACAGTGTAGCACAGTGTGCAATGTACAAAACCATTTTTTTTTCAAACAAAAGCTTTATTATAATAAAAACCACTGCGATCTCTTATTGAGCTTTGCAGCGGTATACGGATTTCAATACAAAAATACAAAATAATCTACGTTGAGTTAAAAGAACATCATTAAGCTAAAATCTTTACAACAAATACATAAAATCAACATTAGTTCTTCAAGAGTCGAAAAATCTTTATGATTGATTCCAATTCCACTGTCAGAAGATAATGAGCTGTTGAAATCACATTGTCCCATAATCGATCATCTCTCTTGCCCGGCGTTCAGCTCTAAGGCGAACAGGGCACTTTTGGTCAATTGCTTCATGATCCGTTGGAAAAGCCGTGCGGCCTTTCATAAACACGTTATGTTCCTTGCAGTTTGAGCAGCATATCGGTGCAGTGCATCTTTTATCACCAACACCAACTTGATGATCACCTCCGCAGCGAGCGCATCTCTTAGCTTGCTTGCCATTTATCTCAAAACGGCAAGTTAGAGTTCCTTTTGATGAAGCTTTGTGTCCAAATCGCTGACAATTAAAACATTGAGACACAGGATCCCTTTCTCTTGCACGGCAGTAGTCGATCCCTGCAAACAATCTGTTTCCAGCAAGCTTCAGCTGCTGAAAGTTCCTTGCTCCCATCTCAAGTACCACAATTGAGTTCCCTTGTCTAGTAATATATCCATGTACAATCTTCAACGGATTCTCGTCAGTATTTGCGAGGAATTTGTTCTTATCAAGAATATCTTCCAGTAGCTTTGGAAATGATTCCCTTTCAGCGTACTCCTCGCTTGTCAGCAAAATCGTAACAACTGGATTTCTCGGCTTTTGCTTTTCTGCAACAAAGTCATGCGCCATCTGTTGATTCACAACGCCAATCAGCTTATCAGCCTCTTCGCGGGTGCGGCAACTGACGCTAACTCCCTTGTTGTTTGTCATCCATAGAGCAGTAACGCCCACTCCGCTGCCCAGAAGCTTATGGCCCAAAGCTTTCTTTGTTGCTACTGACGAGGCCGTACTTAGTTGTCCAGTATTTGGGTTTAGTTTTGGAATCACTTTTATCACGCAGTGCGGATCTCGATGTTTCGGTGTTTTGGTGACGTCACGCGAAGGAATGTCTGGTATGCCAGCCGCTGCTGCTGCTGCGTATGATGCCGTTTGTTTACTTTTGATGTCTTCCATCTCTTTCTTCATCTTTTCAATCTCGCTTTTGAGCTCAAGATTCATATCCGAAAGTTGATGGATGGTTTGATGAGCACTTCCGACTCGTGCGTGTAATCCTTTGGTGACTCTCTTAAGCACATTTAGGTCGTCCAGGTGACTTTCTGGAGGGCGCCTCGAGTACCAGTAAGCTTGACAAGAACGTCAGATGCTTGCTTGAACTCTCTATCAGCTTCCTCCATGCAGCCATCCGGAGACTCGCCGCCTCCTTGGCTCATTCTTGATTCACAACTCAAAAGATGTCAGTTGAAAAACGTAAGAAACACACAATTTATAATTTAAATATTCACAATAATTTCTGTACGATGTGCACTGTACAACGGCTATTTCGACTCTGTACAAAACCATTATAATTTGACAAACTTAAAAGTTTAGCTCTAGTTACGTTCATTCAATTTTGTTTCTAACTGATAACAATCGGTTTGCATTAAGTAATCAGCAGTGACCAGTTACCAATTTTAAAGCAATATTTTTAATTAACTAATTAGGTCACACTTCAAACTTTAGTAATCAACCAAATAAAAATGATAAATGTATGTGTGTGTGTGAAAGTGATGCTCAAAAAAGTGATAGTTGCAGATTAAACCTTTTTAAAAGTATAAAGGGTGGGTAAAATTAACTTAAAACTAATCAAAAAAAATTGAACACAAAATCAACTTTCAACATTAAGCTCTCTTATAAAAAATATAACAACAATGAACACCACAACACTTTGCCTTGTGATTGCCTTTGCTTTCACCACCATCATCTCTGGCTCATCATCTCTGGCCGCCTCCATTTCCGGCGACTCTCACAACAGCAGCGGCGGCAACTTCACCATCACCCCTTCAAAAGCTGTCCTAAAATGCTCGACCACTTGCAAATGTGCCTCGTCAAACTGCATATTCCCGTTTCAGAAGCGGCCACCCGTTTGAATCAACTGCTGGCGGTGATGTGCTGCCCGAGCAGTCCACTGCGAGACTGCCTGGTGCCAGAGCTTTTTGCCGACCCAGGCTGCAACCTGGGCGGCATCACCTCTGCCCAGCTGAAAGACTTTCACAACAGCCCCGACTGCAAGAGTATGACCACCACTGATGAGGTCTGCGGACGTAAGCATCAGTTGTAATGTTTAGTTATTGTTTGTCTACTACAAAGTTAATCTTTTTTTAATAATGAAAAAAAAAAAAAAATACAAAAAATGATGTTTAAAAGCACAATAAAAATCATTTAAAATAATGGGTGATTACCTAATTATTTGTTTTTACATTGCGCACCTTTCACTGTCGCCTAGCAAACACAGTCACGCTTTACACGACAAACAATTAAACTTTACGCTACTACTGATCATGTAGTTTTATTTTATCGCTGTTGACTTTACATTTAAAAAAAAGCTGTACTTTTGCGCTGTTTTAGTGTTTAGTTAAAACAATACTTTAAAATTAAACTGCCGGCAAAACCACAAATGCAAAAAGTCATTTTGGTAGTGAAATTAAACTATTCTTTTTCAACCACTGTTGCATTTGCACTTGCATCAACTTTTTTCCTGCCTCACTTTTTTCATCTGTTAATATTTTATCTTTTCCTCTCGCTCTCTCTCTCTCTCTCTCATTTTTAACTTACAGGTTCATGGTAAATTGCTGCTGCCACTGATATTACAGCGACAACTAATGACAACAGCAGCAGCAGCAGCAGTTTTATTTGTCTGCTATAACAACAGAAAGATAACGGAAAAAGTCAAGGAAAGGGAGACACAACAGCTGTACTCTTTGTAATCCGCTTTTGCTCTCACTTTTGCTCTCTTTCTCTCTCTCTCTCTCTCTCTCTCTCTCTCATTTTCTAATCTTGTTTCTCTTTCTTTTTCCTTCGCCTTCTCATTTGGCTTGTTCCTTCTCTTGTGCTTGTTTTGCTCTTTTTTTTCACCTTTTCTCTCTGCTGTTTATGTTTACTCTCTCACCTGTTTTGGTTTTCTTTCTTTCTCTCGCTCCTTTCTAAACTTCAAAAGTGTGGCTCATGTTGCTCGTGTGCTGCTGCTGCTGTTGTTGTCTTCTATTGTGAAATATTTCCTTTATTGTGCTAAAAATGTGATCTGCTACGTCGTAGCTATCTTACTAACTTGCTGTCGACTATTATGGAACTTAAAAATTCCGCACTTGAAGAGTCGGAAAGTTTGTTGCTCAGAGAATTCAGCAATCCCTCAAACATTGATCACCGTAATCATTTCAGCAATCATCACAACACTACTACACAATACTCCAAACCGGTGGTTCAAATCAACTCAACCAACAACTGCGATAGCCACAACTACAATCAACTTAAAAGCTGTGATTGCCAACTGCAAACTGGCAAACACAATAATAATAGGCATCAACATCAATGTTTTGAAGACATTACACTGAACGACGATGAACACTATCAGCTATTATCATCTTTTGCTGATAATGACAACAACTTTTCCAAAAATGAACAGTCAACCGGAGCCGTTTTCCGGCAAATGCTGCTACCGTTCATTGTGGCCGGCCTAGGCTCCACCTTTGCCGGCATTATTCTCGAAAGGATCACCACCACTAACACTAATTCATCAACAGTGAACTCTACAGCAAACTCCACAACAAACTTCTCTTCGACTATTTCTACTTTACCTACTCATTCAATGAGTGTTTTTGCGGCAATTCCTCAGCTGGAGATCATGGTCCCCGCCTTCATCGGCCTGATAGGGAACATTCAGACAACGCTAGCTTCTCGCTTATCAACAGCAGCTAATTTGGGAGCTCTTGATAAGAGAAACGAGGGTTGTGATAATCAGAGGCTGGAAATACTGACCGGAAATGCCGCGGTAGTGTTCTGCCAGGCCGCCTTTACCGGCCTCTTTGCCGCCCTCGCTTCAGTGGCTATTTCCACCTGCAGCTCCAGCACCAGGGCGGAGATTTCCTTTGACGGAGTTCTCCTCCTCTGTTCCAGTGCTGTGCTGACTTCGACAGTGGCCGCCGCCCTAATGGCGACGCTCATCTTCACCATTGTTTTGACTTCCAGAAAGTATGGCGTCAATCCAGGTAGGTGGGTGGGTGGGTGGAAATAGCCAAAAATATGGAAGTTTACTTAAACTCTTTTTAAACTCCTTTCTTTAGATAACATTTCCACGCCGGTGGCCGCCTCACTTGGAGACGTCTGCTCGTTGTCCATTTTAGCCTTCACTAGCAGGTCACTGTACCGGCTGTACAGCAGGGCCCAGGCGCCCAAGCTGCTAGGTCTTCTGGCGCTAGTCCTCTTGATAGCGGCTATTTCGGCAGCAGTCGCCCGCCGCTGCCGCCACACCTCCACCGTCATACTGACCGGCTGGACGGCCATTTTGGGGGCGGTTCTGGTGGAGCAGCCAGGCGGCATGGTAATGGAGAAGGCGATTGGGCGGTACCGCCTGCTGGCCGCCCTTCAGCCGCTGGTTAATGGTAGTGTGAAAATAGCCGTTTTGAAATGTGTATATAATTTCTAAAACCTTTTGATTTACTCATCTCTCCAGGCATCGGCAGCAACCTGGTGGGCATTCAGACTAGTCGTCTCTCAACTTATCTTCATTCCCAAAGTGCTAGTCAAAACAGTTGGCAAATTGAGGATTGTGATAAAATTTTGCTGATAAATGACGATAATGGTGCAGAAAATGGAAAAGTTTCTAGTCTTTGCGTCAGTCCAGCGGCTGTCTTCTTCTCCAAAGGTCTGTAACAACAAAAAAATTTTAAGATTTAAAAAAGGCAAAACTGATCACCTTTTTTTAATAATCAGACATCAACTCCAGGGTGAGCCGCCTGCTGCTGGCCATTCTCCTTCCGGCGCACCTCTTTTTCCTGACGCTCATTTACTTTCTCCTACAAAATGGCCACCTCTTTCCGGCCCGCTTTTCAGTCATCCACCTAGTCCCCTCGCCCGCTTTTCTCCTCGTCTACTGCTCGACAGTGGCCGTACAGTTGGTCCTCCTGCTGTACGTCGCCCACCTCGCCGTACACTGGGCCTGGTCGGTGGGCGTCAACCCGGACAATGCCGCCATTCCCTTCACCTCCGCGCTGGCCGACCTGCTGGGCAACTGCCTGATGGCGGTGGCCTTCTTTTTTCTGGGCGCCATTCGTGATCCGAATGCGCCAGCTGCCAACTTTTGAGAACTTTGATTGTTTTGTAAGTTTTTTACTTTAGGTTAAAATTAGAAGGTTTAAAAATTCAAAAAACTTTATTTTCTACGCAATGCACAGAAAGTTTTTGGGCAAAAACAAAAAATTTAATTACAAAAATTCACAGTAAAAAACAGTCCTAAAAAAACTTTAAATTGCAATTTTAAAATGAATTTTTTATGGTTTTTCGATAAATTTATAGTTTTTATTAAAAAAACTCAAAACTTTTTTGTAAAATATAAAAACTTTTTTGACATTTTATAAATTATTTTTAAATTTTTGCATATAATAAATAGTTTTAATTTTTTAATAAAGTTTTTGTTAAAATGACAATTTTTAAACAACTGTTTTTGACGCCGGTAAGCAGAGGCTTTCACCATTTTGTCCACTGTTTCACCGTCTGTCTCTACGCCTTTGACACTGTTCAAGATTGCTCTGTTATTAATAATAATAATAATAATAAACACAAAAATGGAAGAGCAATTTCTTTGCATCAACCAAATGCCATTAAAGACAAAAATGTTTTCAGAAAATACTTTATACTTCCAGTAACAGTTTGGCTGATTCTCGCCGCCGATTACGTCCGGTTTTACTTTAGTTTTAAGTATTCAAGTGATGAGAGGAGCCCTCTGCCATATGGAAAGAACCCAGCCTACTTTACCCACCGAATGTACGCACCAGCCTTCTGGGCCCAGGGCGACATGCTGGTGCTGACGGTGAGCAGCGGCTTTCTGATGCTCGGTTTGGCACTGTCTTTGAGAAAAAACTGGCTAAACAGTCGGTACTACATGGCGATAGTAGGTGGTGGTGGTGGTGATGATGAAGAGGACATGAACATGCTGGTGATCAACGGTCGAGGTACAGTGAATAATAAATCTGTTAAATTATTTTAAATGTGTTTAATCTTTTTTAACCATTTTTTTAATTTAAAAGTTTGGTTTGCTGAAAACGGAAAGAAGATTCTTCACTTTAGAGCCGCCTGTCGGCGTTACCTGCACCTCCTTTCGGTGCCTTCAGTGGCAGTTGGCTATTTGTTTTTTGCCTACAACTTCTGGAATGCTCCCTTTAACGATGTAGAGCACTACCTGAAGTTGTTCATTTACCTGCCAGTGTTCAGTTGGTACTGCATTTTTAGTAAGTTATGAGTTATTCCAAAAATAATCCCTTTTTGTCTTGTGATTAACGTTTGTCGTTTACCCTTAACCTTTGCAGCCGTTGCAGTGATGTTCTTCCACTTCTACGTGCTCACCAAGTACGTCACCTTCCGGCAGAAGCACCTGCTAGGGCTGCAAAGCAAACTGGTTAAGGGAATAAAATCTATCTCGGCTGGAAAAGTTTCTAATAAATCGAGCTCAAATTTACCCCAAAACAGTACCAACTACCAGGCAGCACTGAGCCTTGCCTTCCATCAACACTACTCGGCCTTTACCTCAATTCAATCTCACTACGCCTACCAGTGCGCCGAAATTCGCGCCCTGAACGACTTCTGGAGCCTCCTGCTGACTATTCTGTTTAGTGTTGAGATAATCACCTTCTGCTACCTGCTCTACAGCTGCCTCTTTTTTAAGCAGTCAGCTGAGCAGTTCATCTATTTCTTCTTCTTCCTCGTCGAACTGGGCACCTTCCTCTTTGTGGTCATCTTCCGGGCGAGCAAAGTGGACATGAACAATGACTACGCCTACCTGGGCAATCTTCACATTGGCGTACTGTTTGGGCTGCACGCCAGAGGGCGCTTTTCGGCGCATCAGGTGGTCAATGTAAGAAAGTGAAGTGATGATAATTACGTATCATAACTGTGTTTTAATTTTTTTTTATTAGATCGAGAAGATGGCCACCAATCGAAACTTCAGTCGGGCCTGCTTTCGCCTGGTCAATGGCTACCGAGTGGACTCGACCGCCTTTCAGATGGCCTCCTTTGTCATTGGCACCTTCTTTCTGATGATCTGCCGACAGAATCGCCGCCAAGCAGAGCTGAACTATTAAGTGTACTAAAATGCTGATTTAATTTAAGATTTTTGTAAAATTCAAAGTAATCGATTTTTTGACTAGCAAAATAAGAAAACAAAAAACTGATTTTAATTTGTTTGGCTACTCTGGTAAACTTTACAAAAAAAGTTGGTTTTAAAGTTTTAATTAGCAATTTTTGTTTGATGATAATTATGAAGATAGTGTTGCAAAAAGAGTTTTTAATTTTTTTTGCTTCAATCAAACTACTAAAAATTTAAATATTTTTTTTAACAAACATCAAAGACGTCAAAGAAAGCAGCCTATTCTCCTAGCGCTAGCCTTTGCCCTTCTGGGCGCCATTTGAGATTCAAGTGCAGCCGTCTTTAAAGTGCAAAAAAGTTATTGATTTTGTTAAGGTACAATGAATAGTGATAAAAATTACAATTTACAGATAATGCGTAGTTTTTTCTATAAACTTTTTTTAGTGTGAGCAAAACAAAAAGAGTTTTGACACATTTAGGTGATTTGTGTTGTTTTTAAAAAGGTATTTTATTTTGTACGCAAATTGGCTAACTGTTTTAAAAAAAAAACTTTCAATTGCAATATTAATCTTTGCAAAACATGTGATAATAAAGTCAATATTTAAAGTTTTATAACTGTAATTGTAAAACTGACTTTTATTGCAGTGCAGGTAATGTTATCGCATTACAAATAATTTTCAAATAAATTTAAATGTTTTTCAAATAAAACTTTTAGCACATTTGTGAACATAAAAAGTAGCAAAAAAAATTTTTATTTTAAAAATTATATTTTGCACTTTAAAGTTCGTTTTTCTAATATTTGAATATAAGCAGTTTCCGATTTTTAAACAAACACTAGATAACTAAATCTTTCATTTCAAAGTAAACTTTTTAAAAATGACACTTTTTAAAAAGCTGTTTTTGTCGCCAGTAAACAGCAGCGTTCACTACCTAGTCAACTGCTTCGCCGTCTGCCTCTACGCCTTTGACACTGTTCAAGACTGCTCTAATATCACTAACAATACACAAAAATTACCTAAAAGTGGAACAGCCGCAATTTCTTTCTCCCAATCAATAGGAAGTTCTCGCAAAAATACCTTCAGAAAGTACTTTATTCCACCAGTTATCCTTTGGCTGCTTCTCGCCGCTGATTACCTCCGAATACACTTTGATTTCCTTCAGCATGATAATTCAAGCAGGTTGCCCTTTTCAAAAAACCCCGCCTTTCTCACCCACCGGATGTACACGCCGGCCCTCTGGGCCCAAGGTGACATGGTGGTGCTGGCGGTGAGCACCGGTTTTCTCCTGCTCGGTTTAGCACTGTCTCTAAGAAAAAATTGGCTAAACACTCGGTACTGTATGCTAATTATAAAAGATAAAAATGATGCAAAGAAGCTGGTGATCAATGGTCGAGGTACAAAGAAAAAACATTTTTTACTCATTTTAAATGTGTTTAACTACTTTTTTCAATTTTGTTTATTAAGTTTGGTTTGCTGAAAACGGCAGGAAGATACTTCACTTTCGAGCCGCCTGTCGGCACTTCTTGCACCTCCTTTCGGCGCCCTCAGTGGCGATTGGCTACCTCTATGTGGCCTACAACTTCTGGAATGCTCCCTTCAGCGATGTTTAGCACTACCTGAAGTTGTTCCTCTACCTGCCGCTGTTCACCTGGTATGCCATCTTTGGTAGGTTTATTTTTCATTTCTCCTACTATTATTAAAAAATCTTGGTGCGTTGGTGCGTTTGTCACAGGCGATACTACGCATGCTCCTACTTTACTAGCAAAGAACAGCAAAAAGTGAAAAAGGAGTACAGTGGAAAGGGAAAGAGGTAGGGAGGAAGGGGAGTGGAAATTAAATCTACCCACCACCACTATTGACCCTAAGTTATCCGCACAAGTTATCCGCACCTATCCGCACATTTTATCCACCCCTATACGCACATTTTATCCGCACATTTTATTCGCACATTTTA